>BHFT01050887.1:0-23303 GCA_004320025.1 Laticauda laticaudata
AGAACGCTGTTCCCCGTATGCTAGAGGATGCAGTAAGGCGACGAATTTGGATACATTTCCGCGGCAGAAAGCCTTTCGTTGCAGCCAGGCTCAAAAACCTTCTGTGAGCGGATGAAATGTCAATAGACGTGATGCTGGACGGATAAGAGAGGAAGCAAAACACGGATGGAGCAGTGAGTACAGAATGGAAGCATCCCGTTAACCAACGGATGGCAAGTGTTTTTCTCCGTTTACATCCTCTTTCCATCCGTTGGTGCAGTGTGACAGGGGCTTAAGATGGCTGACATCCAGAAGGTGGCACAAGGCGACAAAGTTAGAGCATCTTTCTAAAACGGTCCCTCTATCTTCCATGTTGGGGGGACATCTGGTCCCATCCTCAGCACCGAAAAATAAATTACCAATCCATCAAACTTTCCACAAGGAACCAAATAGAATTTTCATCCTGCTTATAATGCAGCTCATCTGGTAAACAGCCTGATAAACCCAGCAATGCAGAAAGTTGCATATCATACCTAGATGAAGGAGATGAAAAGATAGCAAATACACCAGAATTAAAAACCACAATACAAGGTGGTTCATAAGCTCACATGCCAGCAAACAGTGGAAAGTGAAAAGTGAAGAAGGCCGGAAGCCAGTTAAAACTACAAAATCCACATGATGATTAGATATCAGGTATAGCCCAGATCTGTTCGCATTACTGATGGTGGTGCTTGGTTTACAACAAATAGGATATTAAATCTTAATTTCCTTATGTCTCACAGTCTTCCCAACTCCTCCCGGTTCCAAGTATCTTATTCATTATATTCTTGTACCAAAAGTGCTTTTCTAAAAGGCAATTGGACTTCCTTAGTTTTTCTTTGAAAATATTTCACTTCTCATCCAAGAAGCTTCTTCAGTTAGAACTTTGGAACAACTATGACCTGGATGATTGAGAATATTTCTTTCTTTCTTTCTTTCTTTCTTTCTTTCTTTCTTTCTTTCTTTCTTTCTTTCTTTCTTTCTTTCTTTCTTTCTTTCATCAAACAATTATTAGATAACAGGTATAAGTATAAACATGGTTATAAATATATGAAATGCATATGAATAAGAAAAAAAAGAAACAATAGGACAGGGATGGTAGGCACGTTTTGGTGCGCTTATGCACGTCCCCTACAGACCTCTTAGGAAAAGGCTGAGGTCAATAGTAGAAGGTCTAATGTTGAAGCTTTTGGGGTTTGGGGAAGAAACCACAGAGTCAGATAGAGTATTCCAGACATTGACCACTCTGTTGCTGAAGTCGTATTTCCTGCAATCAAGTTTGGTGTGGTTTATCATTAGTTTGTATCTATTTAGGACTCTTGTATTGTTTTGGTTAAAGCTGAAGTATTCATTGATAGGTAGGGCATTGCAATATATAATTTTATATACTATACTTAGATCAAACTGAAGGTGGCGTAGTTCTAGGTTGTCTAGGTCTAAAATTTCAAGTCTGGTGGCATAAGGTATTCTGCTACAAGTAGAAGAGTGGAGGATTCTTCTAATAAAATATTTCTGATCTTTCTCAGTTGTATTAATATCAGATATGTAATGCAGGTTCCAGACTGATGAACTGTATTCAAGTATTGGTCTAGCAAATGTTTTATATGCTCTAGTTAGTAGAGTGATATTACCGGAGACAAAGCTACGCAGGATTAGGTTAACAACTCTTAATGCCTTTTGGGCTATGTAGTTACAGTGGGCTCTAGCACTTAGATCATTTTAGATGAGTTTTCCAAGGTCCTTGACAAAGTTTTTGTCATCAACAATGCCTTGACTATTCAGCTTGTATTTTATTTTTTGATTTTTTTTTTGCCAATATGTAAGATAGAGCATTTATTTGTTGATATTTGAAGTTGCCATTTGTTTGACCATTCAGATGTTTGACCATCTTCATAGTCCCTGGCTTCTCATTCACAAGAATGTCTTTCTTCCTAACTCTGCTTCTAGCTCTGTAAATATTCACCTTTTGCATTTTAATGCAACAAGTATCTACACCTTCTATCCAGAACTGGATAAATCTTGAATCATTTCTTTTTGAGAAATGATTCTCCATCTGTGGAAAAATGGATTCATGAAGGTTTCAACAAGGAAAAAATGGAGTCTTCCAGGAGTGAGGTAGGACACAGGTCTTCAGATTGAAAAATCTAATTATCTTTGGTGAGCTGTTGGAATATTTAATATAGCTACTCCTATTGCCACATTATTTCCTAAGCAAAGTGTACTTTATATAGTGTAATGTGTTGGCTTGCTTGCTTTTGCAGTTTTTTATTTTGAAGATTCAGAGACCCAAATAATGTAGTTCTGTGCATTACAAGTGCACTTCCCAACAGCTGATTAGCTTTTTAACATTTTCAAATAGAGTTTTTTTGGAAGGTTCTCACCCTTGTTTAAATAAAAGTAACAGTCTGCCAGCAAATAACATTGAATTTTGGCATAGGGCCAAGTAGAATAAATTCCCATTTCATCTTACTTCTTGCCAAAATTAACAGCCTTATTGAGTCAACCTTATGTGTAAAATTGAATGTTTTTTTTTTCATATGTTTAAGTACCAGATGATTTTTTAAAAAAGAAGCTGCCTCATTAACGATACTTCAAAACTACACAGTTTTCATTGCAATTCCTTAAAAAGAAATTGGAAATAAACTTTGGATTATCTTTCTTTGTGCTAACTTCAAAATTATGAAAAAAAATCCCTAAAAATTGAATCAATTCTCGTTACGGTAGCCAACTCACCTCACTGGGTTGTTGTTGTGGGGAAAATAAGAGGGAGTGGTATGATCAATATATTTGTTACCTTTGTAAAAATAAAGAAATAAATATCAGTTGAATTTTCCCACAGCTCTATGATACTTTCTGAAGCTCTTCATCTATCACTGTTCTCTAAGAGAGCAAAAATCTGGAACTTTCTACAGGTAGTCCTTTACTTCCAACCACACTTGAGCCCCAAATTTCTCTTGCTAAGCAACACAGTTATTGAGGTTTGCCCCATTTTACAACCCTTCTTGCCACCATTGTTAAGTGAATCACTGTGCTTGTTAAGTTCGTCACCCAGTTGTAAGTGAATCTGGCTTTCCCATTGACTTTGCTTGTGAAAAATGATCATATGACTCTGGGACACTGCAACCGTCATAAATGGGAATCAGTTGCCAAGTGTCTGAATTTTGATCAGATGACCATGGGGGTTGTCATGTGACTTTGAAAGGTCATTAAACAAAAGGTTGTAAGTGGAAGACTTCCTGTATCATATTATTGTACAGCACTGGATTCTGTTCTAACTGAACTTTCATTGTCATGTAACGAAAATGAAAAACAGAACAGGGATGTTGGAATGGTCAAGTCAGCTTCCAATATTATAGTGAATGTCCATTCCTGGAATTATTTATAAAACTGAGCAGCCATCAGGTGAGTCTTCCTGACTGAAAAGGTTTGCATAAGCTGTAAAAACAAGCATTTAAGCTTGTGTATTTAAATGTTTGTGGAGATTCTCCATCATCCAAGTCATGGTTGTCCCAAAGATGCTTTTTCAAGAGGCAACTGGACTTTCTGGTTTTTCTTTGAAGACATTTCGCTTCTCATCCAAGAAGAAACTTCTTCAGCTCTGATTGGATGGTGGGGAATGGAAGGACCTATACTCCTTGCAGACTGCTGGTTATTTGTATCCTTTTAGAGGGTCGTTGAGGCCACTTGGAGGTTTATCTGTACCTGAGTGGTACAAATGGGTGCAGAGCCTTCTTGGAACTTCTGAAAGGACTGTGTTTCAAATCAGTGTCCTCTCTGTCCAAAATGTCCAACCAGCTGTCTTGCAAGTAGTGTAAATCCTTCCATTCTCCACCATCCAATCAGAGCTGAAGAAGCTTCTTGGATGAGAAGTGAAACATCTTCAAAAGAAAAAGAAAAAAAACAGAAAGTCCAGTTGCCGCTTGAAAAAAGCACCTTTGGGACTTGTGCAACCTAATTTTGAGCTCAGTTATAGTGGTGTCTCTCAAATGGTTTTAAGGTGATTTAGAAAGCCAAAATTGGATAGGCCATGGTTACATACTAGCTGGGGGATACTGGGAGTTGAAGTCCACACATCTTAAATTTGCTAAGGTCGAAAACCACTTTCTTAGAGATATAAATGACATGTAGTAATTTCTAATGCAATGGTTCTGTCTTGAAAACAAGGCAAAAAAACTTGAGAAAGGGAAAGACAGAGGGAAAGAGAGAAAGAGAAGATGGATGGGAAGGAGGGAGGAAGAGAGGGAGGGAGGGAGGAAAGCGATGTATCTCGGGGCAACAGTAGCAAAAGGAACTTTATATTCCTCATTCTGCAGGAATTTTGGAAAATTAGCAATTCACCATAGATTGGCCATACGGCTGAGAAACAGCTGAATTCAGTTTTCTTGATATTCTTTGGCTTAGATAAGAAGTTAATAACTCTTCTCTGGTAATAACTCTTCTGCCCAATAGTTTTGATATTTTTTTACTGCTATAACTCAGCAGGAGGGTAGTAATTTAAAGTTTCATCTGGATCTGTGGAAGGCCATTTTTCTAAAAATGGATGGCAATGGGTGTAGGATGATGCCCATATGTCTAAACCAATAAAGTCCATATGGTTTCAAACTTAACTAAAAGGAAAGCAGCTTCAGCTGAATTTTGCATGAAACATTTCCATATTAAATATTTAAACAACACTGAATTTTGCACGCACATAAAAAGAGAGAGGTGGAAAAAATAAACACTTTCCTATTTATTTTACCAGTATGTTTGATGGGGATTGCACCATTGCTTTGGCATCTCAGAGAATTTTAAGTTCTTACAAAGATAAAATAATTTGTTTGATCATAACACTTTCATAAACTGCCTAATCTACACTCAATTTCTAAGCTTTGGAAGCAGAACAATTAAGCCACTATCTTCTATAGGTATAAATTACTCTTAAAAACTTCAGTTAATTTTTAATTAACTACTCCATGGAAGAGATTGGTGGAGGATTAAATTATGGTTTATTTCACCATCATTTATTAATCAACCACTTAATCATTTATTTATACAATTGCATAGTTTATTGCATAAATTATATGATTATATAAGTCATTCTGCAATTTTATATTTATGACAAGCAGGTGCAATTTAAATAATGTAATGGTGTAAACAATTAAACCGTTGTAGAAAATTTTATTGAAGTTCCTAGTCCAAAATATAGAAAAGACAGTTGGGAGCCTCCATATAGTAAATTACTCAACTTGCGAGCGGGAGTCCATTTGTTCACCAACCCATCTATTCCATCCTATTTCATTTTTAATTAGAAGTAGTGTAGCGAGAATTCTATCTCTAGAATTCTTTCTTTCTTTCTCACTCTGAGACAAACAGACAGAATTGGGTTTATCTAGTTTAGAGAAAAGAAGGATTAGGAATGACATGATAGCATTGTTCCAATATCTGAGGAGTTGCCATAAAGAAGAGTGGTTCAGCCTATTCTCCAAAGCACCAGAAGGCAGGACAAGATACAATGGATGGAAATTAATCAAGGAGAGAAGCAACATAGAGCCAAAGAGAGATTTCCTGGCAAAACAATTATGGAATGACTTGCCCCCAGAAATTGCGGGTGCTCCAAAACTGGAGGTTTTCAAGAAGAGACTGGACAACATTTGTTTGAAATGGTATAGGGTTTCCTGCTTGAGCATATTGGACCTAGGCAACTTAGAACTACACTGCCTATGGTCTGACCTAAGCTTAGTACACAAAATTATCTGCTACAATGTTCTACCTGTCAATGACTACTTCAGTTTCAGCTGCAATAACACACAGGAAAACAATAGATACAAAGTCAAAGTAAATCGCTCCCCTCGATTGCAGAAAATATAAATTCAGCAACAGAGTGGTCAATGCCTGGAACTCACTCCCTGACTCTGTTGTTACATCCTCAAACCCCCAAAACTTTTAACCTTAAACTGTCTACCATGGACCTCACTCCATTCCTAAGAGGGCGTGCATAAGTGCACCAGCGTACCTACCATTCCCATCCTGCTGTTCCTATTTATTTATACTCATTTATTATGTATATACTTATACCTGTTTATACTTACATATTTACATGTAATGTACACACTTATACCTGTTTTCTTATATATGCTTAACAAACTAAACTAACTAAATAAAAATAAATACATTCATTGAATCGTGCAAAGTACAACTCTCCCACTGTATCTTTTCAAGGTTTGATAAGTTAGGAAGGGTTGTTGCTGAGTTTCTCTGTCCCTTAAGCAGCCGTGGGCTCTGCCATCTCTTCTCTAGTCATTCCCAGGTCCCTCTGCCTCCTTTTAGGTTCCCTGGGTTTCCCAAGGTCATTCCCAAATACCCTAATAATACAAGTTGTCCTTGACTTATGACCACAATTCTATTGTTCAGTGAGACATTTCTTAATTGGGTTTTACCTCATTTTATGATCTTTCTTGCCTCAGTTGCGAAGTGAATCACTGCAGCTGATAAGTTAGCAATCTAGTCGTTAAGTGAACCTGGCTTCCCCATTGACTTTCTTTGTTGGAAGGTCACAAAAAGGGATCATGTGACCCCACTCACGTGACACTGCAACTGTCATAAATATGAACTGGTTGCCAAGCATCTGAATGTGAATCACACAACCATGGAGAGGCTGCAAAGGTTGTCACTGTGAGAAACGGTCTTATAAGTACACATTTTTCAGTGCCTTTGTAACTTTGAACAATCATTAAATGAACTGTTGTAAGTCGAGGGCTACCTGTACATAGTGGACTAATTGATGATCTCATCTTAATCTTCTTGCCCCATCTTAGCAATCATTTAAAGTCATGGCCTTTCTCAAGAGTAAAACAAAGCACTCACTCATGATATGTGCTTAAAAGTTACTTACTGGAATTAAAAGTGGTTGGATTCTTAGAGATATTTACTGCACACAGATAGATAGATAGATATGATGGATGGATGGATGGATGGATAGCTAGATAGATGAAAGAGAGAGAGAGAGAAAGATGATGGATGGATAGATAAATAGGGATGGATAGATAGATAATAGATGATATAGATAGATAGATGATAGGTTAGATTAGACAGGCAGACAGACATAGGATAGATGATAGATAATATAGATAGATAGAGAGATAAATAATAGATTAGATAGATAGACAGACATATGATACATGATATCCAAATGTTATCTGAATATATAAAGAGATAGACAGACAGATGATAGATAAATACTGTAGATAGATAGATAGATAGATAGATAGATAGATAGATAGATAGATAGATAGAGATAGAGATACATACATAGATACATACATTTAATTTGTGTTTAACACTGCCTTTTAAATTTTGTAGGATATTAGGTAAATCACTTTAAAGAATGAAAAGGATCATTGAAAATAATAAAAGAAAAACAATAGAAATAGAGATAGAGGTATGCATACATAGATATAGATATTTTAAAACTTTCAACCCAGGGAATAAGAATAAGTCCAACATTCTGAATTTTATTTAGAATGAACACGCAGTAGCTGTGATCTGCCAGTGATTATGCAATCACTGTAAACATCCTACTCAGCAGACAGATATAACAGATGGTATAATTTTGTGTACCAAATGTGCCTTTTCTTTAAATGCAGCTTTTGAAAATATTTTCTATGTATTATTTAAGACAAATTACCCCTGGTTTAGAAAGAGGAATGAATTCTAGAGAATACAGACTCTTCTGAATTAGTTTACACTGTGGAATAAAGCAGTTTTTTTTTTCCTTACATAGCAAATGGGAGACGCAGCACTCTTCAGGTTAAGCCAACACTGGCTAACACGTATTTGATTCATTGAATCTGTAAATACAGCATCTATGCATGTCAGCTGCATTTTACTATTGATTCTTAAAACTTTGGGCAAACCTTATTAAGCAATAATTGTGTTTCAAAAGCTGGAAAGTGTTTGGATACAGGATGAAAGCTTTTTAATTTAATTATGCCACGGCATGAGTCATGGAACAAACTTCAAGGAAGCTCATTCCTGCCCTGCATCACAAGGCCCTAAAGAGTCTTTAATTATTATTCAGACAATTAGTGAAAGAGTTCACCCCATATTTCTTCAAAGTCATCATTTTTTAAGCAGAACTGCATCGAAGAATGATGTGAATGGACTAACAGGAAATGCATATACAAAACTAGGTGTCTCTTCTTTTTGAACCTAATGTCACTGTAATTTATGTCCTATCTGTCAGCTTTGGAAGCCATACTGATGCACCCACACTGCCACATTTTGAGCCTGGGAAAGCAGGAGTGTGGAATTTCTTGGAGTATATGTAGTTAGACAAAATAACATTCTTTTTGTAGTTCAAGGTCATGCTATTGTGTGCATATATGAGGGGAGGTCTTCAGTTGGGACGGATGGTGATTGGGGCATGTGATGTGATGATGGGTGTAGGGGGTTGGATTTGTAGTTTTGATTATTTCAAGGAAGCCCGGAATGTTCAGATTCGGGATTCCCCAGATATGCCAGTTACTATCCAAATTTTTTAAAAACAAAACAAAACAAAACTTTGAGAAGATGTCTGTGTTGTGGTTGTCTGGCAGCAGGTGTGGATGGCTGAGGAAAGCGAGGACTCAGATGAGGGGCCAGGACCATTAGGAAGTGGACCGCTGTCTTCAGAGTTTGTGGGGGCTGGCAGCAGCGACGAGGAGATTCCTGAGGAGCCCGTGCCAAGTGCGCTTGCATGCACGGCTGCTTGCAGAAAAGAGTAAGGCTGCAAAAGTAATGGCCCCTCCTTCAAGAAGATAAAACCCAGCTGTGAATCAGATGTTCTTTGTAGGAAGCAAAAACATTTTGAAACTCGAGCCTCATGGACATTGCACTATCTTAAGTTGGTATTTGAAGACTCTTGTGTTGTAAAATATCTCTGGGTAACCTTATGTTATTCTTGGCAACCTCGCACAATTTTAATTAGTTTGCAGCAGCCTTTAAACCAGGGATTCGTAAGAATCATTAAAAGGTTTCTGTTCCCTTTGGTTTGTGTTTGTTTTATTGGAAAAGGGTTTGGGCCAGAACAGTCTGTCTCAAAGTTATTGGTTGGAGTGGAGGTTTGCTCGAACTCTCACTATCTTTGGGCTCCTTTTTCTCATTTTTTTTTTTTAAACCTGGCTTTGTACTCTGTGCTAAATATGGGTTTAAATTTGGCAGACTGAAGTAAGTTGTATGAACACTGCCACTGTGTACTATAAACCACAGCTTATGTTTTAGTTTACTGTGGAAAAATAATTGATACTATAATTACTGATGGGTTAAACCAGTTTCTAATTTTCCACAAGCTTTGTGGTCTTTATGTTTAAGGATTCCGTTTTGCAGAAAGGTTTGGGATCCATATACAGCATTTGACAGGTCTTCCTACACACTGTTTCCTGAGTTATCTTAGATGTGCAGAAAATTGTACCAATGATGGCAGGTGTTGAAATCAACCTGGGGAAGCAGAAGTTCAAGAATACCATGAGCCATGAAAGCCTAGGATCCATGTCAAATCTCAGAATAACAGAAAGAACCTTGGAGTCTTCTAGTCCAACCCCTTGCTCTGGCTGCCCATTCTGTTCTTTAAAATCTCCAATGTTGGAGCACCCAGGACTTCTGAAGGCAAGTCATTCCATGAATAAGAGCTGTGGTGGTGCAGTGGTTAGAATGCAGTACTGCAGGCTACTTCTGCTGATTGCCAGCTGTCTGCAGTTCAAATCTTACCAGGCTCAAGGCTGAACTTCCATCCTTCTAAGGTTGGAAATGAGAATCCAGATTGTTGGGGGCAATGTGTAAATCACTTAAGAGAGGGCTGTAAAGCACTGGGAAATGGCATATAAATCTAAGTGCTATTGTCCTTCCTTCCTTCCTTCCTTCCTTCCCAGTTTGGATTTATTTCTGCTTTTAAATTAAAATAAGTTATTTTATTTAATAATTGGAGAAACAATGTCAATAGAAATTACACTTTTAGAAAACAGATTTATCCAATAGTGGAAAGCAGTAAATAACTTTGGTTCACTCATTCTGTAACAGCACAATATATCCCACTGGATGTTGCTGGATGTCCCCCGTCCTCCCCCCAAAAAATTAAAAGTGAGGATGCTGCTGATGTTGCCTTAAGCTTCTGGAAGAAAAATATGGTATAAATCAAATATAAATACCGTGTTTCTCATATAATAAGGCCAGGTCTTATTTTTTTTTGAGCCCCGAAAAAATGGCTAGACTGTCTTTTTGGGGGTGACTTAATTTCCCCCAAAATTAATTAAGTCGTGGATGACTTAATTGCATCTTGGGCGGTGACAGCTTGGATGTTGACCTCACCGTTGGCGGGGCACTTCGTATTGGGGTCAATACAGGCAGCACTATATCCGGATGTGCAACAAAAGTACTTCCTAACGGCAAGCCCCCCCACCATTCCCCCCCATTTTGCATGTTTTAATATAGGCCTTAATTTGGGGGGAGGGGCTTAATTTCATTTCATGCCTATAAAACATGCTGGGATTTCCTATTGGGGGAGGCCATATTGTTGGAGAAACAGGGTACACACTTGCACATGTTACAACCCAGCACACAAGAAGGACATAAAAAATCCAGTTTAGTTTCATCTTGGTTAGTTCTATCTAGTTATAAGTGAAGTAGACATTATTTTCTTCCCACTACACTCCAAATCACAGCATGCATTCTACAAATGAATCATTACTATCTAATTGACTTGCAAGAGACGGAGAGAGTGAACAAAAACATGAACATGAGTATATTTCTGTATCAAAATTTGGTTCACAAAAGGCCCCAATGATTTAGCCAAAATTCTGTAGGAACTGGAAAATACAACCATGGGATGGTTTATTCTAATTTATGTATTTTGCTTTCTTGCTTTCTTGCTTTCCTTGTATCATTTATCTATCTATCACTATCATCTCATTATCTGTGTGTCTGTCTGTCATCTTTCTTGTATGTATGTATGCATGCATGCATGTATGTATCTATCTATCATCACCTCTCATCTCATCTGTCTGTCATTATCTATCTGTCTGTCTGTCTGTCTGTCTGTCTATCTGTCTATCTATCTATCTATCTATCTATCTATCTATCTATCTATCTATCATCTATCATGTGATAATGTAGCAGGCAGTAATCAAATTTTCTATTTGGGTATTTATGCGCAAATGAATGCATAAACAATTATTGTAGACTAAAATTCAAGGCAGCTTGAACAAAGAATGGCAAGAGAATTCTATCCAGGGTAAAAGTAGACCTTGATCAATTTCATTCCAACAAGGTGATTTAACTTTCAGTTAGGACATACCAGAAGGAGCCTAACTACAGCTAGGGAAATTATTTTGCTCTCTTCTCCCTTACTTTTAATAAGTGTTTGAAGAGAAAGAGTATAATTTTTTATGTGCATGTTTAAGACACTAGTGAAGGACATTCATTAAATATGATTTGCATAGTTCTAATGAGGACATTTGTTCTCTTGTATCTCAAGGGAGAAATTTTGGTCAATAAACAGCAAGTCAGGTTCCAACATCCCATTGTCAAAATATTTTAATTCTGCCAAATGTAAATCCACACAGCCCTTGGGATACATCAAAGAATACTTTTCAACCAGATTGATATCCAAGCTGTTGTTGGATGTGAATGCCTTAAAATTCTTTTATGCACAATTAATCTGGAAGCACACTGCTGTGGGCACATAATTTTCTTCAACAGAAGATGCAATCAGCCTATAAAGTCATTTAAAAACACTTGCTACCAATGGTTAAGAAATGGCTTATGGCAAAGGATATTTAATACATGCTGAAATACCTGCCTACTCATCACTGTGAACACCAGTATCAACTCAGCTTTAACTTATTTGTAGATAAATATGTAAGGTATGTTAGTAGACAGGTAGGAATGTAAGTTGACAAATAGGTAGACATGAAGACTACAGGAAGATCAACTTACCCATTCCATATATTGAAATATGCAATATATCTCTTATGGATGGCTGATGTCCATGTTTTACACACAAACCTATTGTCAACTCAATAGTTCCTATGCCTGTTTTCAAGTTGCCATAAACAAAGGGGGGCAGAATCTGAAGGAGCAGTACAGCAGTGTAAAACCAGAAGTACATTCCACCTTTATCTTAAAAAGATTGTAGCTAGGCTACTGGATCTTCTGCCCCCCAAAATCCTTCATTGTAGAACATGATTGATGACATCCATCCCATGAACATGCTTCATTTGAGAATCTGATTGTTGATACACCCAGGAGGGAGGGGGGAAACAGAATCACAGGTGACTGTAAAATACATATGCCAGAGTTGGCTTCATTTATTTAATGCCAGCATGTTGCTCCCAGTAAATCTTTTGAGTCTTTTGAAGTTTGGCTCAAGGCTCATTATTTAATTAGGGGAATTACCGGAACCATGACACCTATCATATCAACAAAGTAGTGTCAAGATATTGTACTACTGGAAAAAAAAGCAGAAAATATTTTGGTTCTACTCCACAACCACCAGAATAGCATATTTAGACACATTATTTGAGATATGTTGTGAAAAAGCTCAGACCTCCCTGCTGGTAAATTCTCTCTCTCTCTCTCTCTCTCTCTCTCACACACACACACACACACACACTGGCATTGCATTGTAATGCAGAGCTTGAGTAAAGTTTCCATTTGTTCTTGGAAGTTCGATCACTCTTTCAATATTACCAAAACAATGTTGGTATTCAACCAACCAACAATGGTAAGGAACAGATGTGAGAACTGGATATGTCTAGTTCTAACAAAGAGATGGGTTAGGGATAGCATAATAGCAGTCTCTCCATTTCTGAGGAGAAGAAGCGGGTCAACCTATTCTCCAAAGCACCTGAAGGCAGGACGTGAAGCAACCAATGGAAACTAATCAAGGAGAGAAGCAACTTAGAACTAAGGAGAAATTTCCTGACTGTGAGAACAATCAACCAGTGGAAGGGCTTGCCTTCAGAAGTGGTGGATCCTCTGTCACTGGAGGCTTTTAAGAAAAGACTAGCCAGACATTTGACCAGGATGATACATGATTTGCTCAGGCAGGGCTGGATTCAGAGGTGGTATTCAACCAGTTCTGGAGAACCAGTAGCAGAAATTTTTAGTAGTTTGAAAGCTACTAAAACTACTACTACTGGTGAATACCACCTGACTGGCCCCACCCACATCTATTCTCTGCCTCCCATCGAGTCCCAGCTGATTGGTTGGGTCTTCTTTTGTTGCCCTGCACAGGAGAATGGAGCTGGAAGGCAGGTTCGTGGGGTGGAGAGGGAATTGAGATTTTTTAACCTTCCCCTGCCACACCCACCAAGCCATTCCCACCAAGCCACTCCATGCCCACCAAGCCATGCCCATAGAACCAGGAGTAAAAAAAAAAATGAATCCCACCACTGGTTGGATTAAAAGACCTCAAAGTTCTGGGATTGTTGTTATGGGATACAAGGAAGGTTCTTCCCCATATAAAGTGCCCTTAGTTTTCAGAAAAGAGATGAGATGTACTCTTAATACCTAGCTAATTAGCCAGTCAGATTTTCTCTGAAATTTAACAGTTTTATTTATTTATTTTTTTAAAAAAAGATGCCTTCCAACACTACTGAATATGTTCATGTTTCCACCAAGGTCTGCTGGGAATTCTCCAGGTCTTGGTTTCCAAAAGCAAGCAGAAGATGGGAATATGCATCTGAAGGAAAAAACCCTGTTTCCAACTTTTCTTCACACCATCTCTGGTTCTGACACTTTTTGGAGTTGCCCCAGAACTGCATCAATCTTTTATGTCAAGAGCCTGCCCTGTACCAATATCTATTTTTCTCAAAGTTTATTTTGATTCAACTCTTAGCCAAAAGGCTGAGGTATAAGTTCCACAAGTGGGTGGGAAAAGGAAAACATTTTAAAAGCTTCTGCACATAAAAGAAACCAATATCAAATATGTCATGGCAGCACAACTTACCATGGGATTATAAATTATAAATTGTCAATTTAAAGGAGAATTAACACACTGGTTTTCTTTTATTCTGTCAAATTTTATTTATCTAGTGTAGTTATCTGAATTGTAGTAGTTCCTCTGAAACATACTTCAATGATTTGAGTCCTCACCTTCCTTACAAATGCTTTAGTTTAATTTGCAAACTAGTGGAAAAGGGCACAAAATGTATCATGGAATATGTGACTCCAATGAGATATTATTAGATTAAAAAATCTATTCACATATCAGTGGCAAATATTGTCATTTATTTAGTCCAAGGAAGTTTCAATGCTATTTGTTTTGCACGATCTGTATTTTATAAAATGAATTTTCCTTGTATTTCACTAATTTCTATTTTACTGTTCATGCATAAATGGTCTAGGATCAGGGTAATTGATAAAGACATCATCCCTTTCAATGAAAAATATTTTTAAATGTTTTTGGGGAGGGCTGTTGGCATATTGCTATAGCTGGAATATAAGGTGGACAGTAAACATTCCAGAAAAATGTTAACTGCAATTTGGTTCTTCCATTTATCAATATACAGAATACATAATCAAAGGGTTTATTTCTTTCCCTTTTTTGTTTACAATTATGCTGTTATTGCTTTTGTTTACAATTATACTATTATTTATTATTTACTCCTACTAGATATTTTACATTTCACACACAAACACACAAACACTAAACCATTGTCTCTCACTTTCTAAATTAATGCTAGATTTAAAAGTGTTTTATATATGCAGACATAATTGTGTGCTTATGCATATAACATTCTTTTTTATTCCCAGAAGTAAACTTATATACACATCTATACACAATAATACACTTGATTTAGGACTTTACCTTTAGAGGAAAAAAAACAACAACCATGCACCAGGTCTATTACTTCAATCAATCAAGGATTTTTATCTTTCAGAAAGATTTATGGCCTTATTCTATTTGTTGATTCTAGGCTCAGCTAGAAAGCCCCTGAATAAACCAAATTAATGACAGGATCTCACTAGCAAATTAAGAATTTAGCCAGGCTGAGACATATGTTATTTCGGCAGTTACCAGGGGAGGGATGGAATTCAGTGCAGACTTTTGTTTGTCTTACTGTATTTACTGAAGTTTTCCCCTCCCTACATAATTAAGCATTACAGTGCACAGAGCATTTTAAATAGTTTGGCTGCTGCCTTCCAAAATCTCTAATTCATTCCTTCTCCAACTAGCCTCACTGACTATGCAAATCTGAATTTCCCTGCAAATCTGGAGGTTTGCGACAAATCAGTGCCCCTGACCTCCATTAATGGATTATAATTTCACTTTCATAACAGTCTGTCGCTGCTATTCTCCTTTCTAAAAATTTTTTTTTAATAACCTAAGCCCTGTTTTATTTTCTTCCTCTCTGTCATTAGCAAACATGATTATATACGGCAGCAGACCAATTGTTGATATTCTGCACAAAAATAGCAAGGCATAGTTTTTCAGAGTTAGTCCTAATGGAGAGCTAGTCATTTTAATATCACACTTCTGAAAATGTCTCTTTAATTGTTGATATCTATGGGCTGGTGATTATGATTGCGGTAATATAAAATGATATGGAATTGCATTTCCTCCATTGAGGTTCCTTTTTTTCCACCTCATCACCAAATTTAGGATGTGCAATCATCTGAAAAAGAGTTTCTTGTTCAATGTCAAGCCACAGGAACTTGTTCCTTTTTTCTAATTTATAGAGTCATGTAATCTGCAATTCTTACACTGCAAAAACATATGGACTACACAACTCGATCAGGGCAAAGCAATAGATGCCAATCTATATAGATTCTGTAAAGCCTTGATTCGAGTGGTACACGACAAACTGCTCCTAAACTTAAATCTTATGGTATCTCTGGACAATCGCATAACTGGATAGAAGCATTCCTGTCAAACAGACAACAAATGGTCAAAATTGGGAATGTCCTATCAAAATCTGCACCTATCAATAGTGGTGTCCCCAAGGCAATGTTCTAGGACTAACTCTTTCATACTCTACATAAATGACCCTCTGTGATTATATAAGAGCAACTATTCTCTTCGCTGATGATGTAAAACTATTCAACACCACAGACAAAAAGCACCCTTCAAAAGATCTTGACTATGTATCAGAATGGTCCAAACAAATGGCAACTTCAAATCTCAACAAACAGATGCTCTGTCTTACATATTGGCAAAAAAAATCAGAAAATAAAATACAAGCTGAACAGTCAAGACCTTGTTGATGATCCAACTCTGTAAAGGACCCTGGAATACTCATCTCTGGATATCTAAGTGCTAGAGCCCACTATAACTACATAACCAAAAAGGCATTAACAGTTGTTAACCTAATCTTACATAATTTTTCTCTGGTAATTATAACCTACTAACTAGAGCATACAAAACATTTGCTAGACCAATAACTTAAATACAGCTCATCACTCGGAACCCACATTACATATCTGATATTAACACAGTTAGAAAGTCCAGAAATATTTCACAAGAGTTCTCCACTCCTCTACTCATTGCAGAATACTTTATGCCACCAGACTTTGAAATTCTAGACCTAGAAAACTAGAACTACTCCGCCTCCGATCCAATCTAAGTATAGTACATAATCATACATTGCAACGTCCTACCAGTCAATGAATACTTCAGCTTCAACCAGAGCAACCAATAGATACAAACTCAAGGTTAATCACACCAAACTTGATTGCAGGAAATACTACTTCAGCAACAGAGTGGTCAATGTCTGGAATACTCTGCCTGATTCTATGGTTTCTTCCCCAAACCCCAAAAACTTTACCTTAGACTGTCTCCTATTGACCTCCCCTCTTTCCTAAGAGGTTTGTAGGGGGTGTGCATAAGTGCACCAGCGTGCCTACCATCCCTGTCCTATTGTTTCTTTTATTTTTTTATTTTTCTTATATGTATCCATGTATTCATAACTGTGTTTTTACTTATACCTATTATCTTATAAGCAATTGACATAAAATAAATAAATAATAAATAAATAAATAAATAAATAAGTAAATAAACTAAATAAATAATAAGAATAAATGAATATAAATGAAAATTGTATTTATGTAACTTTATCACAAATTCTTTAACAGATATAGTGACAAGAGCTGCATGCCATAGCCTAGGTAAGAAGAAGAAAAAAATAACTTTAATTTCTGATTAACTTTTTAACCATCCATCTCAGAAAAAAAATGTTAAGATAATCTTTAAGTGAAACACATTTCTCTAAATAATTGAATCTAATTAATTGAATTGAATAATTCTCCCCTGGTCCTTCTTTTCACTAAACTAGCCATGCCCAGTTCTTGCAACCGTTCATCATGTTTTAGTCTCCAGTCCCCTGATCATACTTATTTATTAATGTGTTAGTTAGTTAGTTAGTTTGTTTGTTTGTTTATTTATTTTGTCTAGCATGCATTTGATAATATATATAAGTATAAATATGATTATTAATACATGAAATAGATACGAATAAAAGGGAACATTAAGACAGGGAAGGTAGGCACGTTGCTGTGCTTATGTACGCCCCTTACAGACCTCTTGGGAATAGGGTGAGGTCAACAATAGACAGTTTGAAGTTAAAGTGTTTGGGGTTAGTGGAAGAAACCACAGAGTCAGGTAAATTATTCCAGGCATTGACCACTCTATTGGTCTGAAGTTGTATTTCCTGCAATCAAGTTTTGTGTGGTTTACCCTGAATTTGTATCTATTTTGTGCTCATGTATTGTTGAGGTTGAAGCTGAAGTAGTCATTGATTGGTTGTAATGGATAATTTTATGTACTACACTTAGGTCAGACCAAAGGCGGCATAGTTCAAAGTTAGTTAAGCCTAAAATTTCAAGTCTGGAGGCATAGGGTATTCTGTGGCGAGTAGAGGAATGGAGGCTTCTTCTTGTGAAATATTTCTGGACTCTCAATTTATTAATGTCTGATAAGCAGTGCAGATTCCAGACAGATGAGCTGTATTCCAGAATTGGTCAAGCAAATGTTTTGTGTGCTCTAGTTCAGCGATTGCCAACAGGTGGGCCTTGGCCCACTGGTGGTCCATGAGAAAATTTTGGTGGTCCGCAGAAAAATATCACTCCCACAGCACCCCCCAAAGCAATTAACCCAGGCTGCATGGAAACACATGGCTGTGCAGCCCACATGGCCAGCCCGAAGGAACACAAGGCTTATGTCAGAACAAGAAGAAGTAGTGAGGGGAAGGGGGAAAGGTGGGGAGGGGACTTGCCTAGTCACCAGTCTGCTTCTTTCCACTTCTTTCTTCTTCTAAGCAGGTTAGGAATGTGGCTGACTTGGAGGGTTATGTGAGGGATCTCTTGTGTGTGTGTGCGTGTGTGTGTTTGTGTGTGTGTGAGAGAGAGAGAGGTTAGATCAGATCTCTCTCTCTCTTTCTCTCTCTCTCTCCCTCCCTCCCTCCCTCTCTCTCTCTCTCTTTCTCTCCCACCAACGTCAGCAAGCCACCATCAGTCAAAATTCATATTAGGGGTCCCCGGGATTTAAAATTATGAATTTGATGGTCTCTGAGGTCCAAAAGGTTGGAGACCCCTGCTCTAGTTAGTCATACAATTTTACTGAAGAAAAAGCTTTGCTGGATTAAGGTACGTAAAAGGATGTCAGTGAATGGTGCTTCAATAAATTTTAGTGTTCTATGCAGTCAACAAAAAAGAGAAAGAAAAACCCATGGTGACTGACCCTACTTTTCTTATTTTACTGGAGTCTCAAATCTTATTAGCAGATAGGGTCAAGACTGAGGTCTGTTTCTATCAAGCCCTTCAATTGTTGGATGTAAAGCACAGGGATTCCAAATTTTTCACTGTCCACTTAGTATCACTGCTCAGATCTTTGAACAGGGATATAAACAACCATTGGTGGCAAAGGTTACCAGCAAATAGGGCTTGATGAAAAAAGAAAAGGCGGTGAAATTGCTGTATGAAACTCTTGAAAAAAAATATTCTGCACCTCTCTTCCAAAAAATCTATGGTTGGTTTACTGTCAGCTTCCCCCTTTATTCCTGGGAGTTAACCACTGCGTTTCAGAATGAAAACTAAAAGGTGACTAGAAATATACAGCAACTCACAATTCAGTGAATGGTGTATGTTTTCTTTTTAAATGGCATCTGGTATTCTTAAACATTGTAAGAATATGCAATTGTTTTGAACACACATTTCACATTTTTGCAACAATTATGGTGTCCCTTTAATACATTTGAAACACTCACTGGATTGAGGCTTCAGCAACTCATTTAAGCTGATTTATTTGTCTGATGAAACGGAGTCTGTTTCTTTTGTACTTTTTTTTCTGTTTATCTTTTATAAAGAACCTAAAAACAATTGGTTATTAATTTCTTCCTTAGAATGGCCAGCTGAACCTTTGTTCTGATAGGCAACCTTCAAAAGATCTAATAATTTATTAAGATTAAATACCACTGATGATTGGATTCTAAGCAGTGCTGGTCATATCTGGATTTTAATGACAATAAAGAAATTGTACTTGTATGTTGGTACCATTTCTTTTAATCTTTTTTTGGGCATAATAATTTTGGTGATTTTAATGCATTACTTACATTTTAACATGTCAACAGTGATTGTTCAAGCTGAACCTCGATAAATTGAATTTTATTTCATGGTCAAATTGGGTGGATTTTTTATTTTCATTTTTTAAAAAAAGCAAATGATCCTAACCTTGAGCATTTTCATTTCTCTAAGCCATTCCTGATATAATCCAAAACCTAGAAGGGGTTAAAACCTCTGACATCAGCCCCTTGCTCAGCATTTTAAACAGATGCCTTTCCTTGAATACATCCAGGGAGAAAAAAGGGGTAATTGGTTCAGCTGTCAAACTTCTTGTTAAGGATTTTCTTCTCTTATTCTAAGCATATCACTTCCCCCTCTGCTTTCCAGACACTGTATGTACTGAAGAAGCCTGAGTGTGTTCTTCATTATGAATAGTCTACTTTTTCATATTCTACATGTGTCCTCTGTGATTTTCTGATTTTCATCCATTTTGTACAGACACAGTGGCCTATTCCACTGCCCTCCATTTTCCTTCTCATTATATATATTTCTGAATGAGCATTTAAGTCTCTTCTTTAAAAAAAAAAGAATTGCCATTATCTTTAAGGTATCTTGCCCATTATTTTCTCCTACCTGCCACTGATCCTGTATGAATTGTAGGACTTATGGGAAGTTGAGCTATTTCACTCAAAGCAGCAGATGCTAGGACCTGTTTTATCCATCGATGAACCCTCTAAAATATGTTTAGAAACCAACTAAAGTTCCATAAATTAAAATTTCTGGTCTGAGCTTGACCACATTAGACTTTGGCTTCCTTAGCCAAGAATTCCAGGTTTATAATTTCCTTGAGGTTCACATCTCATTTAACTCTTAACAAGTCAGGTAAAATATTTCCTGAAAGCTCTATGCTCCATTACATTCATACATATGTACAGAACTCCTATGTTTTTTTTTCAATAATGGTTTGTTGAACAAGTTATGATAAAATGAATGGCAGATTAGGGTTAATCAAAAAGTCAATAGAAGATACCATGCCTTCATTTAAAATCCATGATTCATTCATTTACTAGACTGTATTTTTTCTTCTGCAGCAGTCGGGGCAATCAAATATTTGTTCCTTCTGAAAAACAGTTCAGCTGGTAACATAAATGTCTCATTTAATATTCAAGTCTCAAATCAGGTTTTCTACTTAGGACCTGAGGTTAGATCAAAGAAGGCAATGCCAATCAGTGGGATAGCTTGCCTCCCGGAGATGTGGGTGCTCCATCATGGGAGATTTTTTTCAAAGAAGAGACTGGACAATGGAATAGAGTCAACTGCTTGAGCAGGGCTTGGACTAGAAGACCTCCAAGGTCCCTTCCAACCCCATTATTCTATGTTCTATATTCTAAACTAATTAGCTAGGTAGTTACTTTCCAGTCAAAGGAGGCTGGTATCAGTTTGCCCATTTCTGCTAAGGCAACTGAAGATTGGCTATCCAGAGTGCTGATATCAAACTTTGCTTCCAACACGATTAGTCTATGTTCTTTGGGTGAATTCTTTGCTGCAGTGCCTATGTGGGAATCAGTAAACTTACCGCTATAAAACAGATATAATTTCTTCCCCTAGTAGAAGTCTCATACCACCTTCCTCTCTGCCAAAGGGCTGCAGAGAACAACATAGTCAGAGAACAGCATAGCCATATATCACAAAAACAATAGAACGTGTCAACATGGACATTACGAAGCTGCAATTGCTTGCCAGATTAATCTAAAATCAGTTGTTTCTTTTTACATCTCTTCCTATGATGATGTCTTTAAAACAACTTCCTTGGGTTGTGGGTATTTTTTTTTCTTCTCTTCCTATCTGTGAAACCTTATTAAGACTGTTATTAGTGAATTGTTGACTTTCTAAACCAATTATATCCCAACATGTTATATTTTGTCCGATGTTCACTTTAACTGAAATAGAGGAAAAATGGGGGCATTTTGAATTCTGGAACTGTAATGTTCTTGCACTGAGACAGCAAGAGTTATAACATAATACTTTTAACATCCAGCACTTCAGAAGAAATATGGTCATTAAAAATGGAAGATAATTTATTTGACAGAGATTCCCCTTAAAGATGTTCCACAGATTAAAAAAGAATCTTCTGGTGTGCTGGATATTCCTGCCAGCTTGTTGTTATCCGCAAATTTGAGGTGTTCCATACTTGGCCATTTTAAGACCTGTGGACTTCATCTCCCAGAATTCTCCAGTCATCAGTGGAGGTTTTCCAGAAGAGATTGGACAGTCATTTTTCTGAAACAGTACCAGGTCTCCTGCTTGAGTAGCAGGTTGGACTGTAAATAATGCAGTGATTTAGACAAATAATAGTTACTTTTCTTTTTTTTTTGAACTTCATAATACTAAAGATAGAACTGACTTATTCAAAGGATGGTAGAATTCTGAAAATGATGATCTTGAAGGTGCATTACATTTCAACCCCTTGTAGAAAACAATCGTGCTTGAAAACTATGAAGTCTACAAATGAGTTCGATGTTAAGGTCTGTAGAATATCCACTCTTTTAAATATCGATGAGATGTAACACATCCTGATGTGTTTGTGTTACAGAGCAGAACATTTATTTTGCTTCTCTGTTTGTTTGCTTGCACACAAAGGAACATTCAAATATACAACTTCATTCTCATGCAATCAAGCAACAGATGTTGGTGGAAAGAAAACACAGTAGTCTTGACCTTGCATTCTGTAGCTCAATTGAAGAATATTGCTATGGTATGTAGCTCCATCTCTGAATTAGCTTTCTCTTCCAGATTCAAGGATACTTTCAGAAATTGTCCTATTGTGAGTAACAATTAGTTGGCAGTATGCATTTGTCTAGTTCCTTCTTTCAGGCTACAAAATTATCTTGCGTCAGCTGCATTACCTAGTTTAGTAGCAAAAGCCAATACAGTGTAATTTGTTAAACATAGAAGAACATGCCACAAAGAAGTGGGAGTCAAGCCATTCTTCCAAAGCACCTGAGGGCAGGACAAGAAGCAATGGGTGGAAACTAATCAAGGAGAGAAACAACCTAGAACTAAGAAGGAATTTCTTGACAGTCAATCAATCAGTTAATTAACTAATTAATCAGTGGAACAACTTGCCTCCAGAAATTGTAAATGCTTAAACACTGGAAGTTTTAAAGAAAAGATTGGATAACAATTTGTCTGAAATGGTATAAGGGTTTCCTTCTAAGCAGGCAGTTGGACTATGAAACTTCCAAGATCCCTTCCAACTCTTTTATTCTACATTCTATTTTATTGTTAAGGTCCAGTATTTGACTTCCTAATTAACAGAACCCAAGACTTGAGTATGGCTGCAATGGAGCCTGCTATTAGTTTTAATACGCCGATAGATGAGATGGCATTCATTGTACAGAAAAGATGGCAGGGCAAGGTTGAAAAAAGCAGCAACAACAAAAACACATGAGTTCTGTCCATCCTTTCCCCGCCTGGAGCTTTGTCCAAACAGCATGGGGTTAAAGTCAAGTTCAACACATTTCTGTAGAGCATGCCATCAGAGAAAATAATAATAATAAAGGAGACCCTTCAGATGTTTTATATTAATGCTGTGAGCACATCTTTGTATAGTCTTAGCATCTGGCTTTTTGTTATTAATGGGAAGCAGTAAGTGGGGGGGCACTCAAAAGTATAATTACAGACTTACCCTGAGGCAAGAAACTTGGAGGTTTCTCCAAATCCTCTTGCCCTTTTCCAGCATTCCTCCCCCCCCCCCCCCCCCCCCCCCCCCCGAC
>BHFT01050888.1:0-94501 GCA_004320025.1 Laticauda laticaudata
GTATCCATGTATTCATAGCTATGTTTTTACTTATACCTATTATCTTGTAAGCAATTGACAAAAATAAATAAATAAAACAAAATAAAAATAAAATCTTCTGGAGGACCCTGAAGATAGAACTCTTTTGCAGAGTTTTTAAGAAGTCCCAATACAATGTCTGGTTTTGCTGAGTGAGGATGTTTCCTATACAGTGTTTTATGCTTTTGTATAATTATGGTTTTGTGGAATTCTGTAAACTCCTGGGAGTTAGAAGCAAGGCCAGTAAATAAAGAATGAACCAACACATTTCCCCCCAAAAGGTAGAAATGAAAATTCAAATTTTCCTGGAATAAGGATGTCATTTCTATTCTAGCATGATATTGCCCACATATTAAAATGTTCAACTATATGTAAGTACAATTTGAATCTCATACATTTGCATGCTTTTACATGTGAGGGTGGTTTAAAGAGGGGCGGACTTGAATTCCCTCTTGTAGAGAGGTGTTGACAAGGCCCATTTACTCAGTTAAAAAGAAGAGCAGAGACATAGTATTTCTAAGATATCCGATCAATTATACTTTTGCTGGAGATGTCTTATTGAATCTGGTTTCTACAGTAGAGAAGGAAGTTTCTCAATTTCAAAAGCAGCTGATTTGAAGTGTGTGTTTTTTTGTGTGAGTGTTCATGTACACCTCACCATTCAGTAGTTGCATCATCAGCATGAACTTTATTTATTCAGCAAATTTTTTTCTCCATTCTGCTTAAGATATCCCTAGAAATAACAGCATCTGCCTGCTATTCAAGCCACGTTTCTCTGAAATTTTAGTTCATGTTATAGTGATTTATGATCTGAAGGGGGGGGGGGAAGCATCAGCATTTGTTGATTATTATTATNTAGTGATTTATGATCTGAAGGGGGGGGGGGAAGCATCAGCATTTGTTGATTATTATTATAGCCAGAGGGGATTAATATTGCCTCTTTTTGTCCTAGGACATAATCTGTCAGATATAAATGAGCAGGTTTTAATTTAGCACCCTATTGATTTATAATGAGTTACAACTATGTGATCAGAAGGGTAATCTGTTTGTAGTCACTTATCCTATAAATGTAGCTCAATTTGTGCTCTGGATGGTTATTGCTATTGAAGGAATGAACAGGCCTGAGTTTAATTAGAATTTGATTGTTGTTTCTTTCTGATCCAGTCTTGCCTCCTCCTACAGGGGAAAATTGAACACAAGCAGCATAATACAGGCAAATATGTGAGCTTTAAATAAATTCAATATATTTGGCTAATGTCTTCATGTGAGATATAATGGTTTTGATCTTTGACCTCAGCTCAAATTCAATCTCAACTGTGGAAGTTCAATGATTGATTCTGGACGATCACTCTCTCCCAGTTTAATTTACCTTATATGATTGATACCCTGAGCAGTATATTCTTTATTTGGAGGCTAATGATTGCAATTATGATTGTGATTGAGCCTCACAACTATGGCATCATGATCATGATGGGCACCACAAGATTGGGCCCAGTTTTTTGCAGTGGTCATTAATGAATGCAGTAGTTGTAAACTAAATACTTGTAAAATGGTCATTGAACTAACCCATGGTTCACTGTGAGGCAGTTTCCCTGGAAATTAGAAGTAAATATCAGTTTCCTTTAAAAACAAACAAACATATAAACCATGATCACATGACTGCAGTGTACTGCAAAAGACCATAAATGCAGGTGTCAGGATTGAACTGCTTTGCTTCTTTCAAATCTTAATGTTTTTCAACTTGACATTGAACTGGGGGGGGAAAGGGTGAAATAGAATGCTGAGACTGATTGTGAGAGCCTGGAAACCACCAAGGTCACCACTGCAGGTGCTTGAGAAAGAGATGGACTGTTCCCATAACAAAAGGATGTCTCATAATTGGACAAATGTAACCACTCAGGGATGGGGATAAAGGGAAGCTATTGTTTAATTAAGCAAGGATTTGTGTGAGAAAACCAGAATTGGTTTGGATTCTTCAGTACCAAAATGGTGTATCTAATAAACTTTTACTTTGGGGAATTTAAAATTTCCAAGAATGTTTTCTTATTTTGGATTCACTAGTTGGACAGATGACAATGTGATGACCTGGGGTGTGGCACAAAGGCAACACAGTCAAATAAGCAAGAAATGTCCCTTTAATACGTCCAGCTTTGCCCCAAAGGTCCAGGTTATCTTTGGCTGGAGAAAAAACTCCCCCAAGAACAGTCTTTAAGTGGAGGAAGTTCAGTCTGAAAACAAAGTACATACAAACCACACAAACCATGTTGCAGTAATTATCTTGACAGGGCAGAGTAGGAATTTCAGACTTGAAAGCCCAGCAAAACATACACAGCTGGGAAGATGCAAAGAACCCAGATTAGCCTCAACAATACCAGATAATTCACGAGTTGCTCTCAACAACTTTGCTGTGTGCAGCTTCCCTTTTTAAACACTGTGTTCCCAGTTGCAGCTAATAAAAGGATTCAGGGCCCTTTCCTCCCCCATAAGCCATGCAACTCATGTTGCTCCCTTCTCCATTCCTCCCTGCATGCCCTAGGATGAAGAGGGGATGGGCCTGGGTCTTCCTCTGAATTTCCTCTCCCTTGCTCTACCTCTCCCATGTTCTGCCCAGCCAGTCTTTGCCCTTCCCCAGTTTCTTCCAAAGACAATGGAACCAGTCCCACTTCCTATCAGCTGCTCAGCCTCCCCCTCCAAATCAGATTCCAACAGGGGCATGACAAACAGCAGACCAGTTCCTGAATGCTCCAAAAGCTGTCATATGACAATGGTGTGGGTCTGGACATTGGAATTTTGAGTCAAAAATTTAGATCTATCTGTATGAGTCTGCTATATCCTTGTCTTATAGATCTCAGGCAGACTTTTAGAGTTTCCATTCCATTGGAAAACTATAGTTTTGATGACACTAAAAAAATGGAAGCCTCAGAAATTCATCTTCAATAGTTTCCTGATGTATTGCTCTCTAGATGACATATGCAAGAAGTGGAGTTCTGAGGAACAATTATGTATCTTCTCAAGCCAATCCCCCTTTTCCTTAGTATGCAATCTTTCCCTCTTGGATGCTAGTTTGTAAGAAATTTATTTTTGGAGATCATTTTAGTCTTTAAGAAAGAGCAGTATGGTGGCTTAGAGGTGAAGACACTCACTTCCCACTCGGAAGGTTGAGAGTTCAAGCCTAGGTAATGGCAGATCTTTCTCTACCAGGTTATAAAGAAAAAAAAGACTGTTGCAAACTCCTCATAGGCACCAGGAAGGGCATCTGGCTAGTAAATGCTCATCTTGATTCAGTTGCCCTGACTCTATCTTGAATAGGGATTATAGGGTCATAAAAAGGAAGTTTTTATTCCCGTCTTCAAGATTCTTGTTTCCTCTTGGCAAGAAGACAAAAGGAAGATGTTCATGAAATCATCCAGACTCAAATTCAGCTCAAAATTGTTGCCAATTTTTTTAAAGTCTCACAAAGGTGAACAAATACTTGCATTTCTTTGTCCTGAGTTCCCAAACTAGTCCAATTATATCAGTACAGTGCTTCTGCAGTTCTTCATTAAATGCTTAAAAAAGCAATGCCTATAGCTTTTTAAAATCATATCCTCTTTTTAATTTAAGATTTGATCAGAAGAAGGTGCAAATGTTTGCTTCCTAATTGCCACCTTCTGATTCTATTAAGGGTATTGTTTTATTTTGCCCTTCTGGAGACTTGAGAAAAGCCTCCAGGGTCCAGGGAGGGCAAAAATGCCCTCCCCCCTGCTGTGGTGCAGGAGGCCAATTAGGCCATGTCTGCCATGGCCATGCCCATCCAGCAACTGGGCACAGAACCCTTTGCTAAAATTTTTGAAGCCCATCTCTGGTTGGTTTACATTTCAGATTGGGCACAGTGCTGCTTTATCTGCAGAGCAAAGCTTGTCAGATGCAGAAACATCAAAGACAAGAAAAATAAGCACTGGTTGATAAAGAAAAAAATAAAAAATGAAATCTTCAAGTGCCTTCTCAACACTTCATGTTTAATTGCCCTATGTATTAAAGGCATGCAGTCTGTTTTCAGGGGCTCTGAAACACACACACACACACATCCAAAATGTAGACTTGTAAATACACATCACATCTCTGTAACACACAATACACACAGGATGGGAAATAGTGAAGAGATTCTTTGCAGAGTTATCTTTCTTTTGTGCCCTTGAAGTGGATCTTTCCAAGACAACGGTGATTCCTTTTGAGTGTTTTTATCATTTATTGCCATGGGTTCATCATTTGAACTGTTGACAAAGGGTTTAGTTGGCCTGATCACTCAGAAGGTGTAGTTGCTTTTCTCCCTGAACTGTAAACATTTGCTTCAGCTCCTATTTGTATCTAAACCCTATAACATAATACATTCCTTTAATTATCCAAAGCTTCACTTGCTATTCTGATGGAGAAAATGAATAAACCAATCGTAAATGGCACCATACTTGTATTCCAGTGGAATAATAGATGATTAATTATGGAGCAGAAAAGAAAGATTCCCATATGAAATATATTCAAGAGGTGCTAGGAAGTACATGTAGGTGGTGGTTTTTTAAGATTTCTCTCTCCAGAGGAAATCAGAGGTCACTGTATCAGATGATTATGAACTAAAATGACCTTGAAGCAGAAAGTATTTAATATCACCTTCTGTTTACACATACATTTACAATCCTGTTTTGAAGGTTTGCTACATGTCGTAATCTTTGATTATGGAGCTTAAATATCTCTTTTTAAAAAACGATTTTCCTCCAACTTACCAGTTAAAGCTTTCTGTGTAGGAAACCTGTCCTAAAAAGTATTTGCAAAAGAATGGATGCACTAGAAAGTTAAGAAGTAACAATCACCCAGTCCCTTGGGGAGAGAAAAAAATTGTTTAATTATTTATTTAACAACTGCAAAAAGAAAGGTTGTAAAATCAGATATAACTCACTTAGCAATTTCTTTTGTTATTAATGGAAATTCTAGTTCAGGTTGTAGTCAACCCCTCACATCCCAGACATAAACTGTTTCAACTCCTTCCCTCAAAACGACACTATATAGCACTGCACACCAGAACAACTAGACACAAGAACAGGTTTTTTTTTCCCGAAAGCCATCGCTCCACTAAAAAAATAATTCCCTCAACACTGTTCAACTATTACGAAGTCTGCACCACTATTACTGTTATTCTTTGCATCACTCCTTATCACCCATCCCCTCCCACTTGTGATTGTAGGACTGCTCTGTTGCTTGTATCCTCATGATTTATATTGACTGTTTCCCAGTATGATTTGATTGTTGATTGTACCCTATGACTATCATTAAGTGTTGTACCTTATGATTCTTGATTCTTCGTGAATGTATCTTTTATGCATACTGAGAGTATTTACACCAAGACAAATTCCTTGTATGTCCAATCACACTTGGCCAATAAAGTATTCTATTCTATAGGTCAAGAACTACCTATATTATGAAGGTCTGGCACTCCCACACATGAATGTGTAATTAAAGTGGGGATTAGCTATTAGGGAGTACTTGCAATGATTGGAAAGGATTTCCACTCACCTGGAAAAGGAGGGGAGTGTCAACCGCCACAACAGTTGCAATTGACTAACATATACATGCAAAATTTCATTTTGGCTGATAAAATTCTGATTGAAAAAAAAAAGCATGGCTTGAAAAACTCTCTACCAACTTGGTGAAATTCAACCAACTTCATCCAATTGTAAAATTGTAAGTTGGGTGACAACTGATCCTGCTGGGGTAGAGATGAGTGAGGTGAGAAGAGATTGCATCTATTTTTGTTTATCCCACCAGGGAAAAGCAGATCTTAAAATCAGTCTAAGGCCCGGTCTCACTGCACTTACGGATGCAAAGAGGATGTTAAAAAAAGCTTGCCATCCATTGGAAAATGCTATGCATCCATTGTGTACTCATCGCATACGTATTTCATATGCTCTATCCGTCAAGCATCCATCCACAGCAATTTTATCCACGCAAGAAGTTTTGAGCTGCACAAAACTTTGTGAACGGATGAACTTTCCGCTGCGTACGATGTACATCAGTGACATATACGGGCAAGAAACATTCTATGTCCGTTATCATCCATTAAACGTCCACTGTATCATCTCTGAAACCTCTGGGCATCCCCTCAATTCACATCCGCTGCAGCTGAAAACGGAAAGAGGGAGGAAACAAAAGGTACATGGAACGTCTACACAGCATTTAGTAGCATGGAAATAGAAAGGATGTAAGCATATGCATCTCGTATATAAAGGATTTAAAAATGGAATAAAATGTTTGTATCTGGGATGTATCTCGTATATTTAGGATGTCTGGAGATGTCTAGAGTATGTAGAAGACACCTAGCGGACAACCGATTATATTCCTAAAAAGGGGGAGAAAATCATCTGGATCTCAGTATGAGTCCAGCAGCCGTGTGTACAGACCCTCTTCACCCTTGGTCTAGGTTTTCAAATCATCAATTGTTCTCCACCATGGATCATCACACAATCCGGTATGATAGCTGTGCTCATTCATCACCAGAAACCAAAACCTGTTCAGATTGTTTCAACTTTTATACAGAAGGAGAAGAAGGAGACGTCCAAGAGCTGTCTGCGGTCCGAAGGATGGATCGTGAGAAAGAATGGAGTTTGGACTGTAGACCAGTTGATGGTGGACTGAGGAATGAAGACCCTCATGCATTCCATCACTTCATGAGGATGCACCAGCCATGTTTGACGAACTTGTAGAGCGTCTGAGATCCAGGTTTGACCAAGCCTAGCACCAACTTCCATGCCAAGCTGGACCCTGGACTGAAGGTGTCACTGACTCTGCGCCACCTGGCTCTGGAACCACATACAGAAACATGCAGTATGCGTGGAGGGTGCCACACAACACGCATCAGAAAGTGATCAGAAAAGTGGTGCAGGCCATCATTGAAGAATACGTGGAGGAGCTCCTCAAGTGCCCCACCACTGAAGAAGCTGGAGAAACTTGCAGAAAGTGGTATCAGAGGTGGAACTTTCCACACCGTTGGAGCCATAGATGGAAGCACGTGGCCTGCCAAAGCTCCAGCCAGCTCAGGGTCCACTTATTCAACTAACAAGCGGCTTCTTCAGTATCATCCTCTTTGCCATGGTTGATGCTGACTACAAGTTCATATACATCGATGCTTCAGGCAATGGGTCAGCTTCAGATGGCCAGGTATACAACACAAGTGACCTGAAGGTGGGCTGGAATGCAAACCTCATCATGGGTTTTCCAAGATCCAGACCCTACCCAATGACACACAAGATGGGCCTGACTTCATCGTGGGGGATGACGTCTTCTCCCTCAGACCTACCTCATGAAGTCGTACACTTCAAAGATACCTCACCCGTGAAGAGAGGATCTTCAACTACAGGCTGTCCAGGACAGGACGGTGGTGGAGAACGCCTTTGGCATCCTGGCTAACAGGTCCAGATACTACTCATCACCATGCAGCATGACCCAGAACTGTGAGGAGCATTGTGGAAGCTTGCTGCATCCTGCACAATCTCAATGCTCACCCACACTACCACAGTGTTGCAGAACAGACTTGTCGACCGTCAACAAGGCAATGGGGACATGGAGCCTGGCAAATGGAGGCAAGGACGAAACCTGATAGACACTGTGGATATACAAGGCCCCAACAGAGCTTCATGTGAAGGGAAGAAGCAGCACAACTTACTGAGACACTGGTGCAACTCCCCAGCTGAAGCAGTGGAAGTGGCAAGACAGGATGAGTGATGATTAATGGATGCTTCCTTGAGCCTGTCTCATAACACTGATGAGATGTGCCATGTATGTTGAGTGGTCCTACAATGAATAGGGCATTAATAAAGAGCTTTGTTTGCTGTAAAATGTGTTGATCAATGAATAAATTGTTATTGATAAAAAAGGTCCATATGTGTGGCAGCTGGGATGGTGGACCATACAGTCCCACTATGCTTGCACTGTAGGTTTATCTATCCCATCAACTATCCCTTATCTAACTCACACAAGCATGCAAAGCTATACCATGTTTTCAAATTTTTCAACCAACACTTTATTCATGTAAAAAAAAATTGAAGCAAGTTGTCTTAAGGAAAGAAACCTTTATTAATTTTCTTAGTAACTTTAAATGACTGTCTATAAAAAAGAGCAAAAATTGAACCAAGTAAGTGTCTTAAGCACAAGATAATCTTTAATAACTTTCTTAACTTATGACTTTATCAAATAAGCAAATGACACAGTAACGGTGCTTAAGGTCTAAGCGAAAGATAAAGCCTTCATTAACTTTCTTAGGTAAACTTTATAACTTTATTAAAAAAGAAATAACGCAAGTAAAGTGTCTCAAGCATCAAAAGATTAAACTAACAAGTACAAACTCAGGTTTTCCTGACACTATTCTCATCACTCTGAGCTCATGTCCACTAGGTCTCTCAGCTGTTAAGCGGCTTGATTGCTGGTCTGGATGCAACCATTGGGGAGTGGCTGGCTGCCAAGGGTACACAAACAAGGGCAAGAGCTGTTCAGTTGGAGTCGAAGACGAGTGATGAGACTTAAGCATGTTAGACAAATGAAGGGTTTATGAGGAGTAGATCGATCCCATTGACGTGATAGTGCCGTGACAAGGAGCTTGAGAGTCAGGCCCAATACTGATGACAGATTGTTTGACGGGCTTGGCTGTGGGGTGGAGAAGGGTTGGGACGGGGGTGTAATGGGGCTGTCTGGTCTGCAGCTGGGCCGAGGTGTGGGCGTCTGTGGCATGCCGATAAGCCTGGGGCCTGAGTGGGAAGTTTCTATTTCTCCTGTGGGAAGTCCTGGCAGTCGTAGCCTTGGTAGTGAGGGCCGTTGAAAGCCCTGTTGAAATGGGCTGCCGACATCGCCCTGGATGGGTAGAGGCAGGACACTGCGACTGGGTAGGACAGCTTCAGCTGGGCCTTGAGGGTTGTGCAGAAGCTGTTATCTTCTCCTTCATACAGCTGGTACGTGGCTCAGGCATGGTCCCTGAGGGTCTGGCTCATGTAGGTGATGAAGGGCTTCTGTCTGAGGATGGTATGTCGCTGTGGACCAGTTGAGAGAGAAGTTCTGTGCTGGTCTTCATTGTGTGTCTGATCTCCAACAGCACACTGTGCCTGGCCCTCCAGTCTGCCTCTCTACCTGCATCCTCCTGGAGCTGGGGTGGGGGTGGGTTGGGCCTCTGGTGCTTGCTGCTTTTCCTCCTATTTTGTGACAGCAGGGCGTCATCTCTCATGGATCCTCCAAGTCTGCCGGCATGGGAGTACAGCTGTCGGGGGGGTCTCTGACGTGGGGGCCTCTGAAGACACCTGCCTGAACCAGGGTAGCTGGCTCCTGGCTGGAAGAGGACTGGATGTCTGTGGACTGTCTGAGGGAGAGGGGTCTCAGAGGGGCTGCTCCTCGGTGGTGGATCTCCACCCTCCAGGAAACTGCACTTGGCCATGATGTACATCTCCCAGTCAGTGAGCTTGACGAGCGGGCCTGCCTGCATTTCTTTGAGGTGTAGCTTGCTTATAAACCAGGTGTGACATGTGCTTTCACCATCCAAGGAGTACTTCTGCAGTGTACCCCAGGCTCTCTGCCTTGTCCTCTCATAACTGCCTGCTTCTTCTTCTGATGTCGCAATACAGTTCTGTGGCCCTTTCTCCAGAGGGTACTCGTTCTCCCTCAGTCATCTCCAGCACCTCATTCTCATGCTCCTTGGAAATGGTGTCCTGTTTCCTCTCTCCCTTCTGCTTCCCGGTGCCTCTTCCTTCCTCTGGCAGGGGCTTCAGCAGGGCCTTGAGGGGTTGAAGTCAGCCATAGGCCTTCAGGGTCTTGAGCAGTAGGGCCTTCAGGGTCTTGAGCAACAGGGCCTTCAGGGGCTTGAGCAGCAGGGCCTTCAGCAGCAGGACTTTGAGGCCTTGGGGCTGATCTGCCACAGCAGCAGCAGCAGCAGCTTCAGAGTCACAGTGCCAGAGGGTGGATGCTGGTTCTGTCCTTCTTGCCAGGCTGGAACAAGTAGGCACGCCCTTCCTCTTCTCTGCCTGACGACGAACCATGGTGTTCCTGCTCGATGTATGTGACAGCATGTCTTTCCCTCTGTATGCTGACTGCATGCATGCTGCATCCTTTTATATCCATGGAGGTGATGCCATTCATTACTCCCGTATGTGCAGTGAACGCTTTGCATCAATATACATCCGAGCGCGCATCCCCTTTGTTTCCTATAGGTGTCCGTGATGCATCCGCTTCATCCGCTATCATCCATCCCTTCCACTAGTCGTCCGCTTTGAACTTCCTCCCGGAACCCTCTTCGGATGTGTCATCCACTTCCATCCGCTGTCATCCGCTAGCTTCCTATGAACATCCGTTTAACATCCCTCGCTACATACTACCCACGTCCATTCTTTTCTGTTTCTAGTTCCATTCTGGTTTATGCAAATTTTCACCCACTTTTTGGAGCGGATGACAACTGGATGGGAGCAAAATTTTGCTCATCCGCTGTGTCCTTTATGCATACGTTTTGCGTTCATCGGCCAGTGGGACCGTGCCTTTAGATAAGTATATATTTTTCAGACATAGTAACATGGTGGCTTGGGAATTATGGAATTGAAGTCCATAATCTTTAAGTCATCAAGTTTCAAAACTCTGGTTTAGAACAAACTACTTCAGCATAATTGCATGACAATACAATACAATATTTTTTTGCAATCTTAAGCTCCAAAAGGATCAAGCTCCAAAGCAAAAGTCTTCAAAGACCAGAAGAATGAGTCTTCTTTTTTGGAGGGGAGGTGCTTGAAAGTAACATGTTATAAAGAATTAAAATAAGTCTATAGCAAGACTTGTTTGTTTTACTTTTCTCCGCAGAACAAACCAGCCAACTCGCACAAAGTAACTGGCTAGAATTCTACTTTGCTATAGACCGTAAACCATTTCCCTGTTGAATTTTATTTCCTGTTTATGGATAAATATGTACATTATTCATCTCTTTGACTTCATGGAGGACATTCAAGGATTTCCCTCAATAATTTAATGAACTCATTCAACCTAGAAACTGTTGGAAATACTCCAACTTTAATGAGGAGCCAAATACTTTTCAGGATTTCCAGAAGGTTAATTTAAAAAAAAAAAAAGGTATGCCATACCTGTCTAAAAACACCTGCTGAGAAAGAAAACAAAACCCAAATATAGGGAAGGAATAAAACTGGAGTAAGGGTGGCCAAAAGTTAAAAAAGAAGGATGATGGAATTAAGACAGAAACTCAACATAATGAAGGAACTGTGTTCTGTCAGATCTTTCTGAAATATAACTTGCATCAATTCCTTCACTATTGCCAAAGCTGCTGGAAGTAAGGTGTACAAAACATGATGGCTTATTTATGATGTAAAAATGCAACTGATAAATCTACAGATATCAAGTATTTTTACTTGATATGGTTAGTTCAAAATGCCCTACTACCCTCTGATTCTAACATTTCTCTTTTTCAGTTTCAGAACTAAATTTAGATAGTTTCTTCACACAATATGCATTTTTGTTAATGCAATGTGCTATAATGAGACATATCAAACCCCAATGGTTAAACAGTTTTAGGAGAAATCTTGGGAAAATCCATGGAAGATTGAGCTATTGGTGCTATTAGCATGACTAATAAATATAACCTTTGACTTCTGTGATCATCTATTTCTGCAGCTGGTGAAAGCATTCACTTCTAAGCTCTACTGGTGAGCTGCCTTGAATGTTCACTCACAAAAAAGATATGGGGCCACAGAAACTTAGCAAAAAGCAGTGTTTACATTTTTTTTGCAGAAACACTCATGCTAATGTTAACTTAAACCCAGTTGTATAAAACCATTTCCTTCTAAAAATGGTAGCAAACTGTGGATGACAATGTTAGTTGGTGCCTTTAGAGCAGATCCAATTCATCACATAAACTGGGATCTCACAACATTCACACTTAAATGCAAACTTTAACTGGATTGTGAATAGTAAGGAGGGATTCAGTAAGAAACTATATTAGTGGGAAAAAGTTATGGTACTGACTTTCTAACTTGTTTGAAATTAGATTATTTTTTCAAAGAACCTCAGGTAGTTGAACAAAACATAGTGGATTTCAAAAGATTCATAGTGTGTTCTGAAAAACGGACTGTCATGTAAAGGACAGAGAAGAAAAAAACAGTGAACATTGCCACCAAAAAGAAGAATTGTTTATACTAAATCTCTATACATGTGGGAAATCCTGCCTGGAATCTCCCTTTTTTTTCATATGTAGTTCTGTTCAGAATTACAATAATCAGGCTCCAATTTATTGGTTACTGCTATCATTCAAATATTCAGAAGATACTTTAAGTAAATAAATGAATAAACAAAACATTCAAACATTTAAAAGCAAATGTTAGATGGGAATGACCAAGGCTGTATGATTAAGTAATCTACAGTCCTTTTCCATAGATATTCCTGAAATACATCACCCAGCAATCCTACCTGTCATGTGGGAATTATAGTTCAGCAAATATTGGGATACCAAAGGATGCTCATCTACACATGAGGTAAAAGAAATGAAACATGTAATTTGTTAACTTAGACCTGCTTTGTAATCTTTGTAATCTTTCAGGGGCTGAAAGAATATGTTTTTGCATTTTTTTTCCCTTTTCCTATGAGAACTGTTTATACCTCAGCTAAGTAAATTGATTTTTTTTACCCTGCTTTGACTTTCTTCCCCTTGCCGTGAGTTCTTGATGGTAAAGATAAGCAAGTTGCAATATCAGATGTTAAAAAGCTGCATACAGTAGCAAACCACAATGTATGGCTTCAATTTCCTCTCTGTAAAATGGGTATGATAATTTCTTGTTTCATAAACTGGGGCAGAAAGTGACATTAATCCTGTACTTCCACTCCCTTTTCAGAATAATTTCTTACAGAATAAATAGAAGTAGATTAATTCTGTTGCACAGTGTATTTTCAGTGGGCCTGGAAATTCTTAAATTCTATACCTAGAGCAAACATATATTTATCATGTATCTCAAAGCATCCATATCATTGTTAAAGTATATCAACATCCATTTTATTTTACCAGACTGGATTGTATTACAACATTTGTTCTATTTAAGAAGTTTCAAAGAGGCTAACTTAGATCACAAACCTTTGGACATATTTTGACTGAAATAATATTTTTTTTAATAATTTATGTATCATTAGTGTTTATCTAAAAGCAGGATAGATTAAGATAATAATATATTTATTATCTTAGAATTCTACACTACTTGTATATTTGTCTTTTATCCATTGGAACAATTCCCCAGTTTCTATGCACCTACTTAAATTGTCTAACTTGTTGGAGTTCTTCTCCAACATAGACTACCCATAAGGTGGGGAAACTTCCTACAAGGTTAAAAAAAAATCTCACAGCTGAGCCTGATTGAATCAGAACACCATACTCTTATCTTCATGAACATTTCATAATTTGTTTTAATTCCTCTTCCCAAGGAAATGGACCTTGAGAAGAATGAAGATTTCTCAAATCTCCTTTGTACAAATTTATTAAAATGTGGTTTTATTTCTTACAGGTAATCCATGACTTACAATAATTGATTTAGCAACTTTTCACAATTACAATGGCCCTAAAAAATGTGATTTACTACTTTGCACTTAGGATAATCATAGCATCCTCATGGTTATATGATCAAAACTCAGGTTTTGGCAACTGGCATGTTTTTTTTTCTAATATTTTTGTATTGGGCTTTTATCTTGGTAAGCTACCCAGAGTCAAATTTGGCAGTCATAGAAGTTTTCTGATATAAATATAAAGCAACAAACAAACACATTTATGACTATTGCATGTTCTTGGATCAGGTGTTTGTCATTTCAACCTTCCCAGCTAGCTGGGAGGTGAATTCAAGGATTACCTGTACAATGATTCCAAATGGATTAAGGGGAACAGAGTCAAACCCCTGATTTTTTGAAACTTTTTAAAAATTACATCTTCAAGGTTTGATACTCAGCAAAGGGGGCGAGGGGCTTCACTGCTCTCTTAATTCTTGGTCCTATTACAGATCCCTGGAATACTCTATGTCTTATATGCCCCCTTTGTGGGAGACACCTATTTATTTCTCTTCTATATTTTTTTCATTTTCTAAGCAATTATCAAGACTATTTTTCTTCATGAATCACAAATTCTATGCTTAGTCAGGAGCCTTGGGTAAAAAACTTGACTGTAAACTTTTTGAAAGCACAAGAAAATAAAGTCTATCATATCATTCCAATTTGCATGCTTATTGACAATTTCAAAGAGTTCTAAGTTTAGTGAGGAACACTTATTCTATTTTGCAAAAAAATAAATTGATTCCTCTTGATGAAAACATGTTCTTCTGTTTCTTAACAATTTAATTGTTGCTAATACATTGGGTACTTTCCAGCATTCTGGCATGACATTTAAGGATTGATACATACTTTTATTAAAAGAGGCACAAGTGCTCAGGCTCAAACTATCCTACTTAGGAGATATTATGGGAAGACCAACTCTTTGGAAAAGACTCTGTAGCTGGGGAAAAAGGAAGGAAGAAGAGGATGACCAAGGTGAATAGACTCAATTATAATGGCAATGGACACATAACTTAAAACAGATTGTAAAGAGAAAAAAATCTCTTTGGGTTGGGGTATTTGATGCTTTCTGAATGTGGTTGTTTACTTGCAGATATTTCATTCCCCAACTAGGTAATAATGCTGATTATGTTACCTCCTTGGGTAATGAAATGTCTGTAACAAAACAACCAAGTTGAGACAGCACCGAGCACCTCATAGATCAAGTTGAGATGGAAATATTCTCTTCTATCGAAAGCTACCTTTGTGGATTCTAGGAGCTGAAAGGTTAATGAACTTGAGGGCAAATAATTAAACAATTTCCACATTCAAATTCCAGCTTCTAGGTGGACAGTGGCTATAAGCAGTGATGCATTCAACTTAAACTTGTCAACAAAGCTTAAAACTATTTCTCTTTTCACTATTTTATTGCTTCTTATTCTGTTCAGAGTGCCTTCAAACAAATTTCAATTCATTATAGCTATCTAGGCTGCATCTTCTGCAGCTAAAAATGTATTCAGCTGTTCAGCAGTCTCTTTATCTCTGCCTCTTTTGTTGTTCAACCTGCTCCACAGCTAATTGTCTAATATTGATGCTTTTAAATAATGTTTGAAATGTATTACTAAAAAAAATGCACGCCAAAAAAACCCAAAACTATTTCTTCAAATGATTTCAGCACCTCAAAATCCAAAACATTTATGCTCTGCTATTAAATCAAAAAGAAGTCCATCAAGTTTTAAAATTTTATTTTCTAGAATAGCTCACCTGGTGTTTTTGAAGGAACCCAAATGCAGATCCTGGGGATAAAAATGCTTTTTTATGATTGCTGACCAACAGTATGGGCATTTAAGAGGGTCAAGCAATTGGTGCACTGAAAACTCCTTCTGCCTTTTAACCTTTCAATTGTTACTTTTTAACTCTGCTTGAATTCTGTTTTTAACTTTCTTCTTAGTTATAGCTTTTATATAATTGTTTCATTTTCTTTTTAAACCACCCAGAATGATGCAAGTATGATGGGGTATGGAAATTTGATAAATAAATAAATAAAATTCAATGAAGTATAACTCAGCAACAAAGTTCCATGGCAAGACTACTAGACACTGACAAACAAATGCTCTATTGTGTTACTGGATCCCATTTTAGAGCAATTGGATCCCAATAATCGGATTCACTGTGTTTATTGGAACACCTTACTAATAAGATCTTTTCCCAATCATATGTTATCATTGCAAATATCAACAGAAAGCAAGAAGTAATGATTGTCTCCTAGATCAAGCCAAAGAGCTCACATAGGTGTCACCTATTTAATCCTGCTCTTTATGTGTGTGTGAAAATGACATATACACATTTATATACAGATTCACTTATACCTTGATACTACATGCAATTACAGAATTAAAAAATAATGAAATCAGAAATGTGCCCCTTTTAAAAGAATCCTGCTATTCATATGGCATGTAAGCCCTAGCTTCTAATCTCACTTTTGTAGTGAGATTTTGAACGCAAACAGTTCCTTTCAACGTCTGGAAGTGTGCCAAACACATTAGAGTGAAAATTGGAGCTATTCTCTTTTCTGCCAGTCTTCTCACAATGGTGAATAATAGTTGAGAAATTACCCGAGGAAGGGGCACTATATAGATACACAAACACACATTACACTTTTATGGAAACTCAAAAGGACTCTATAGGATTTACACTGCATCTTTTCTGCTATTCCTTTTGGACACACATTTGCATTCAAATATAAACAAATCCTTAAAGTCTCTCCACCCCCCCTTCCCCCCCCAAAAAAATAAAAGGTTGTTTTACATGGTGCTTTGTTCTGAAATAGCTGTCTTCATATATTATAGCCTTGTTTGCATTGTTCCTGCTCAAAAGGGGTAGAAGAGGATTGGTAGAAGAAAGTGTGGGAACTGGCCAAGCTGTCTTAATTATTCACTTTCTTCTTACAGAACACACCATTAGAGGGCAAAATTAAATTTCATGAATTTAGTTTTTAGATTTTGTGGAATTTATTTTCTTCTTCTTCAAGAGCTTTGGGAGATACAGAACAACCAATTTTGAAGGGGAAGAGGGATTCCATAGGCTATTAAATCACAAGAAGATGGGTTTTTAGGCACAGAAAATGCAATAGGTTTGGATGGCATGCAAACCTGATTAAAAAAAACAAAGGCAAAAAAGACCATTCTGAAAAGAGTGTGTCATTTTTTAGGGATGAATTTGCTAGTTTATATCTTATATATATCCTTCTTATATTCAACCAGAAAATGGCACATTGGTATAATCTCTATGTATAACATAACAGTTGCAACCCGTTTGTTGGCTTGGGTACTGGATGGGTGGGTGGTGGGTGGGTGGGTAAGTGAATGGATGGATAGATGGAAGGAAAGATAGATATAGATAGATAGATAGATAGATAGATAGATAGATAGATAGATAGATAGATAGATAGATAGATGGATGAATGGGTGGGTGGATGGAAGGAAAGACATATATATATATACCCACGTAGCCACGTACATACATACATACATACATACATACATGTATGTATGTATGTATGTATGTATGTACGTGGGTATATATATATGTCTATGTATGTATGTATGTATGTATGTATGTATGTATGTATGTACGTGGGTGGATGGATGGAAGGAAGGAAACATCTCTCTCTCTCTCTCTCTCTCTCTCTCNGTGGATGGATGGAAGGAAGGAAACATCTCTCTCTCTCTCTCTCTCTCTCTCTCTTCTCTCTCTCTCTCTCTCTGTATAAGGTAGTCTTCCTCTTATAATCACAACTGGGAGCAGAATTTCTGTTGCTAAGCAAGACAGGTGACCCATGTCTGAATTTATGACCTTTGTTGCCATTGTTGTTAAGCAACCACTGTCATTGTTGAGTAAATCATATATTCTTAAAGTAAGTCTGGCTTCCCCCATTGAATCTGCTTATTGGGAGTCAGATTATAAATGGTGATCACAAGACCCTAGGATGCTGCAGCCATCATATGCCAGTTGCCAAGCACCAAATTTTGATCATGATAATAAGCACAAGGATTTTTTTTAATCCTGTTCTAATTTTGAACAATGGACTATTTATATCCCAGTGTAGCTGATTAATGGTTTATGAAACCAGCTAAAAGTGTCCCCAACAAATACCCATTCAATTTTTGTCTTTTTTGTGCTTCTAAACAATAGAAAAATGATCCAAAATGAAATGCACTTTCAGTATGCATGTCATGCAACCATTTTTCAAACATTTCCAAACCTTTCTTGGTTTAATAACCCCAAGAGATCTTGGAGCATACCTATAAATTAATGTTTATTGATGCCACTTATAAAGAAATATAAGATGTGCCCTTTTGCTACAAACCCAAGATTAAAATGTCATGTTGCGAGAAATTAGGTTTAGAACTCTTCTTTTTCATATGTAAGAATTCAGGAATAAATCTGAAGCAAGAAAAGATAGTAGATTTGGATGGTGAAAATCCTGACAAATAGTTGATGGCAGTAATCTCTTTGCCACACATGCTTCTCAATTTTGGCAACTTTAAGCTCTGTGAACTTCAACTTCCAGAATTTTACAGCCAGCCATGCTAGCTGGGGAATTCTGGGAATTGAAATTCCCACATCTCCAAGTGGCCACAGCTGAAAAATACTGATGTAGAAATTACTGATATTTTTACAGTTTATATCTAGAGAGGCCAGAAGTCATGATGATCAAGATTAAAAGTGGGTGGAGAAAAAAAGAATAATCCCAAATCAAAAAGAACAATCCTTTGAGGCAGGCAAGATAAAGATACAGATATGGTGAGGATTCTGTTGATATTTTTTAATGTTCTAGATTAAAATAAAAGTTTGTTAAAGTTTTCCTCTATTCTCTTCAAAGAGAATCAACCATCCCTTCCCCATCTGCAAGGCCAGGTCTACATTTTTTTTCCACATTTTCATTTTTTGGAGAGAAGATGCCTCAATGTTTAAAAAGTGGAGAAAGGGGAATTGTTTTTTTGTTTTATAACAATAACCTTTTCTTTTTCTGCAAAATTTGTAGCTGGATTTCCCAATTTTGACTGCATTATAAGGGGTATAAGGGCAGAAATGTGACAGATCCCTGATGAAATCTGAGTCTCTGCCATATATTTTGCAATATTATATCTCTCATAGATTTTTTCGAGGAGCCTGGACTGTAGCTACTAAAAGCCAGCTGCTACAGATAACTAAATTGGCACCTAAGATGGGATGGAGGGATGGATAGATGGATATTTTAACCTTAGACTGTCTACTATGGACTTCACCCCCTTCCTAAGAGGCCTGTAAAGCCTCTCCAGTCTCATAAGGCCTGAATGAGGCCTGTAAAGCCTCATAAGCACATCAATTGTGCCTACAGTCCCTGTCCTATTGTTTTTTTTATTTTTCTTATAAGTATCTCATGTATTCAAAACTATATTTATTCTTATTAATTCTTATTCTTTTTCCTTTTAAAGTGCTATCACTCAATAATAGTTATGAGAATGACCTTGGGAGACAACAGGAAGAATCATAGCATAGACCAGAGGTGTCAAACTCAAGGTCTGCAGACCAAATCCAGCCTACAGGGTGATTAGATTTGGCACATGGGGCCACCCTAGGAACAGCAAAGGATCAGCCCACAGGACCTATGCCAACAAAAATGGAGCCTGCGGCCCTCCCAAGCTTTCTCCCAAGGTTTTCACTGGCAGAAGGCTATAGGAAACCATCACGGGCAAAAATGGGGTCCAGGGCAGGAGAACTGTGCACAGCATCCCCTGAACTCCATTGCTGGCAGAGGGCTAGCAAAACAAACTAAAAACAAAACAAAAGGAGAAAAGTTTCCCCTTTTGCATTTGAGCAAAAGAAGAGACAGGAAAAGAGAAGGAAGGAAGGAAGGAAGGAAGGAAGGAAGGAAGGAAGGAAGGAAGGAAGGAAGGAAGGAAGGAAGGAGAAGATTATAATGAGATTGAGGGAGGGTCTGAGGGAAGTCCTGCCTTAGAACATGGCCACCACAGGTGCCTCAACACCGAGTGATGTTATAGACACACCTATCCTGCCCCCCCCAAGGTCAAACACAACCCTGATGTGCCCCTCAATGAAATCAAGTTTGACACTCCTGGCATAGACAATTGAAAAAGCACAGGGCTGGAGAAAATATTTCAGAAGGGACATCCTTAGATTTCAGGAAAGTAAAAGTAAATGAGAGGAGAGGTGCTTTGATATCTTCAAGGCTGTTACTACAATCATAGGGGAGCATGATGGCTCAGTGGTTAAAGATGCTAAGCTTGTCAGCTGAAATGCTGACAGCCTGGGTTCAAGACCTGAGCATCACATGATGGGTTGAGCTCCTGTTACTTCCCCCAGCTCCTGCAAACCTAGCAGATCACAAGTAGGCAAATGCAAATAGATAAATAGATACTGCCCTGGTGGGAAGGTAAGAGTGTTCTGTTCACCTTGGCATATAGCCATGCTAGCCTCATGACCACAGAAGGCTTTCCAGACAATGCTAGAAGAAAAACAGAAGCTAGAAAACAGAGAAAAATACCACTAAAAATAATTGTTGGTCGATTTATTAGTGCCATCAAGCCATTGTAAACTCTTAATGACTGAATGCTACATTTTCTCCAGAGTGATCTGTTCCTAATCTCCTTCAAGTCCTCCAAGTCCACCTCCAGATGTGCATACATCTGTCAATAAGTCCCAAAATGTTGCTGTTTGTGTTCCTCTTCTTCTCTTTTGTTCTGCCTTTCTGGCCAGGGGTGGGATTCAAATTTCTTAACAAATGATTATGTGGGTGTGGCCTAATTTGTGGGTGTGGCTTGGTGGCCATGTGACTGACTGGGCATGGCTTGTATGTAAATATTGTAAATATTTATGTAAATATTTATCTTTTTATAAAAAAGAGCAACTTTTACCCAAAATCAGGCAAAGCAGGCAGGCAGATTGAGTTGCTCACAGAATCACAGATTCATTCAGAGATCTATTTTTCTGCCATCAGCTACCTGAGTCTGCACTGAATAATAGAAACTTCAGTCCTAAGGAAGGTTTGGCTCTGCTTAAAAGCAGAGCCAAAGATCTAAATATTAGCTAGAAAGCAAGAAATCCAATAGTTTCCTGCTTTCTAGCTAATCTAAATCTCCTGGCACAGCAGAACAGCTGATGGTTGGAGGGGTGAGGAAAAATAGCAACTTATCAGGCAAGTTTGTAAGGAGTGAGTGAGTGAGTGGGGAGGGTTCCCATGGGCCATGTAGGCGACATAGGCTTGTGTTCCCGCGCAGTCTAGATTAATTGCTTTGGGGGGTGCTCTGGGAGTGACATTTCTCTGTGGCCCACCAAAATTTTCTCACAGACCACCAGTGGGGCCACGGCCCACTGATTTGCAGCCAATGCTTTAGAACATACCATGCATTCAGAAAGTATTTAGACCCCTTTCATTTTGTTAATATTGTTATGCTGCAACCTGATTCTACAGTTGTTGAAATTATTTTTTTCTCATTAATCTACACTCAGTACCCTATAATGACAAAGTGAAAACAAAACTTTAGAAATGTTTGTAAATGTGTTAAAAAATTGAAATATCACATTGGCATAAGTATTCAGATCCTGTGCAATAACATTTGAAATTTAGCTCAAGTGCCTCCCATTTCTCGTGATCGTTGCTGACATGTTCCAGGATTTTCCCAGGTATTGATATCAGGCTAACTAATCTGTAGTATCCTGGATCTGATTTTTTTTCTTTGAAGACGGAATTACATCAATTCTTCCAGTCTCTGGAAGTTCTCTAGTGCTCCAAGATCTGTGAAATGGTTCAGTGGTTCGGAAATACTTAAGAGAGTATAACCTTTTAAAGAAAGAATGAACTTAGTGTATCTTGAACTTTTTATCTAAGGCACCCAGATACAGGATAGAAAATAAAACACAAAATTCAAAATATTTTGTGAAAAATACATATATTGAGCTATCTCAGTTATCAGACAGTAATAAGTTTCAACTTTGAACAATTATTTATCAAATTTTAAAAAACAAAAAATAAAATGTAATAAGTTTTCTAGCTACTCTGTCCCAATTGTCCAGGATGGAACATGGGAGAAGACCACACATATGCAATGTAGCCCAAGAGATATATCTGATGGTTAATCATATTCTGAATTTTTCCAAGGTTACTGGGATAAAAAAAAATGATAATTTCCCCATAATGAAAACAAAGTGCATCTATAACATGAAATACTTTATTTCATGAAGAAGTTTCTAGCAGCTTTTTTTGTTGTACAAGGTCTTGATATGAAATAGTAAAGCCAATTTTATTTAGTGATTATGGCACCAGGGAAGAAACTGAGACTGTGAGTTGAAGTTCCATCTTAGTCATAAAAGCCAGTAACTCTCTGTCAGCTTAAGCCAGGTTGTAAAGTTGTTACTGTGTGGAAAATAGGAAAGTTGGATATGTTCTCTTGTTTGAGTTCTTTGTAAAAATGAATGTGGAATACAAATCAATCAAAATATAACATTTTCTAAGCCATCACACTGTTCATGGGAAAAATTTCACCTGTTTATCATCAGGTGATAATAAATTTTTATTAGCTGAATTTCAAATTGCAAAATAGCCTGAAAGTTTTCGTTTTCAAGGAGGATTTCTCAAGTATATGCTTTAAAGCAGGGATCTTCAAACTTGACAGCTTTAAGACTTATGGACTTCAACTCCCAGAATTCCTGAGCTAACATGACTGGGGGAGGAATTCTGGGAGTTGAAGTCCACAAGTCTTAAAGCTGTCAAGTTTGAAGACCTTTGCTTTAAAGAGATATAAAAAAAAGAGAAAGAGAAAGAAATGTTGCCATTGCGTAAGTAATTATAGGTGAAAACTATTTTTCCCACAACTACCAAAAATAGATTTGTCTCTCCAAAAAAGACACAGAAAAAAGGCATCAAAGTAACTTCTACGGAAGCTCGTTTGCAAGGAAAGCATGCGCATTTATTCAAAAATGTGTCGGAGATTCATTCGGACCAAGTAGGTTTTCCTTGTTATTTTCCACGCCACTGTGTCACTGGTTTATTTTCTTTTTTTTCCTGCTCGCTTTCAACTCCATCCGGTCCTCTTGATTGGTTCTGCGGGCGACAAAGTTTTCTCAAGTCTTTCCTCTTTTGGGGGGCGGGGGGTGTTACTTCGATTGGCTGCTTCTACTCCGTCTCTGGCTCCTCCTTTCAGCTATCCACCTTCCGACGCCATGTATCTCTCGGTACCACCTTTCCACCGTTTTTGTTGTGTGGCTTTCGCTGTCGAGTCCCAGTTGCGAAGCGTCTGTCTGCAGAGGTATTTCCACAATCAACCCCAGCAACGAGGAATGGTGAGCGTCTAATTCCATGAGGGAGGGAAGAGGGACGGAATAAATGCTGGAAGGTGACCTTGAATATCTCTGGCTGTACCGGTTGCTCGTGTTAGGGAGATGGAAGGGGTAAAACCGCGGAGGTACAAGGTGACTTGGACTCCTCTTGATGAGGTTAAAAATATAAAAGGATGTGGAAATGACGATGATGCATAAAAAGGTTGATGCATAAAAGGATGAGGAAATGACGCCATCAAGCTGAACGCCTCCAAAGTACACATGGTGGAAAGCAGTCACTGAAGTGGTTTCAAAAATACAAATATATGCTAGTTGATACTAATCAAGAAAATTCATAAGGAATAACAGCATCGTTGAACCATATACAAATAAGAATATCCCGATTGCACTGTTACTCTGTTAGGAACGAGAACTGAATGTAAAGGCACTCGATGCAAAATCAAAATCGTGGCCTTGTAAAGTTCATGCCATTGTTATCAATACACTAATGCTAAAAAAATCCTTGTGACGTATGCTTTGCCTGTCTAATCAAATAAAATGTATATGATATCTTTCAGAATCAAACTGCAGACCTTTCAAAGAGGTATGACTTATTTATATGTGCATTTACATGGCCTCCCATCTCAAACTAATGTCTGGGTGGTGGAGGTATTTTTTTAATACACTTCATTCACATCTGTTTGGAGATTCTGTCAGAAGTTTTCCAGGAAATTATTGATTTGTTTTCTTGAAAGCTTTATCTTCCAAAGAGTGAGAGACATGCTATTAATCAGTAGGGAACTCTTTGAATAAAGTAAAAGTCACAGAACAACAAGGACATTATGTTTGTGTAAAGCTGATATTTTAAGGGAAATTAAATTAAATTAAATTAAACATTTAATTAAATTAAATGTTAGTTTTGCCAAGATAAAAGAAGTGAAGAGGTTGAAACCAGGCTAGTCTGCTACCTATGGACAAGACAAAAATGCTGTTTAAAAATGATAACTCTACTGCATTGCATAGAAGAGACGATTTGATTTCTGTATAGTATAATAAGAACTTTTATTTGATATATAGAAATTATTGAAATTCTATCATAATTATCTTGAGTAATTTGCAATAAATTTAGCTGTCAGAAATTTGCATCCTTATTTATTTAAAATATTTATGTAGCTATTTCTCATTGGTGTATTGGCTCTGCCAGTTCTAGTTTTTGCTGAGAGAAACTTTGACCCTTGGAGAGTTGGTGAAATACCAATTAATTTGCAAGAAAGTAGTTCTTGTTCTGCAAATATTAAACTTGGAAGGGTTTTAGAACAGGTCAAAAATATATTGATTTCTAAGATAACATTGTGTAGATATATTTTGACAAAACTTTTAATAGATTACCCCATATCATACTGATTAACAAACTAGTGTAATGGATATATAACTGACTCAAAAACCATTCAGAGTGTTTATTAATGGTTTTCAACAAATTGAGGAGAAATATGAACTAGGAAGCTGCAATATTCGTGGTTGCAATATTTTCATTATTTAGGTGAAGAGTTTATCATGTTTTTAAATGATTTAAAATTGGGTATAATATATCTTTGAAAAATATATAACATTAAAAAGATCTTGACATATTTGTAAAATAGATTGCAAATAAGAAAATAAAATTTAAAGCCATTCATGCAAAATTATTAAATTACTACATAGAAATTTTGCATTGATTGCATTGGAAAACCAGGTACAATGCAAACTGTTGATTATCATCTATAAAACTCTATATAATTTAGGACTTGGATACCTTTCAGATTCTTTCTCTTACTATTTTTGCCTAATCAGTAAGATACAGTACGGTTGGACACATCACATCACAGCTATAAAGTATTGTCAGTTTTTGCAATCTAGAAGACCTTTTTTTGGTAGTTGCTATTCTGTGGGAAAAAATATCTCCCTAAAGTTCTAATAGCCTAAATCCCATTGGGCTTTCATAAAGCTGTGGAATCAACACTTTTAGCAAGCCCTTTATTTTTTCTCTGATAATCTATTCTGATGGTTTAATCCTTGTTAGTATCCTTAACATATGATTATGTAATATCTATTTTATTATTGGTATTTTTATGATTGTTTTAAGTTTTGTATGTATGTGAGCTATCTAAAGTTACTTCAGTGATTGAAATGGCATTCAGGTGAGGAGGGAGGGGACACTTGCCATTTGTACTGTACTTGTATAAAAGATCTTGAAATATAAATTGATTTATATAGTAGCTTATGGACAAATGCAACTTTTTGTTAACTCAGTAAATATATTTTACTTTTCCAAATCATGGACAGCAGTTCTACATTTTCTTTGTCATTGCTTCCCCTCATGTAATGCTCCTAAACCTGGGCCTTCCTATGAAAAAGGTGAACATGATAGCACCCTTTCAATACTTGGAAAGATGCCTCACAGAAAAAGACTTGCTCTTTATTGTTCTGGAGTACAGATGTGAAATATACATTTAAGTTCTACAGAGTCAGATTCTAACAGAAGTGGAATCATTAACTGGGGATGGGCTAGGAGTTCCCTTTCACTTCCTGTGTTCCAGAAAAGGTTTTATTAAATATTCAGGAAAGTTTGCCATTTTTCTGAAAACTTGCATAAAATTTTTCACTTCCAATTTTGTGATTTCAAGTCTGTCCTTTTTCTGATACTTTTATTGATCAGCTTTTTCTAGCTCTCCTGTAATTGTAAGGTATGTCCCTGACAGGTATCCTATTTTCATGAAATAGATATGTAAGGTATATGTTATGTATATAGCACTGTCATGCATAACAGTACTTTCTCTATTCAGTATTAATTCAGAAAAATATACATCTACATACCATAAAATGAAAGGCTGGAAAACTTGTAAAATGTATACTTTTTATTAGAACATATAATAATAGGATTGGAAGGGACCTTGGACCTCTTCTAGTCCAACTTCCTGACCATGGGAGATGATCCTGTGCCAACATGGACTTTCATTGGGCTTATAGGATAGATAATAGAAAAACAGAATAACAAAATAAAATAATTGAGTTGGAAGGGATCCCACGGGTTCTGCAGTTCAATCCTCCCCAAGCAGGAAATCATATACCATTTCAGACAAACAGCTGTCCAATCTCTTTTTAAAAATCTCTGGTGATGCAAAAGCCACAATGTCAGTGGATGTTATTCCACTGGTTAATTGTTCTTACTGTCAGGAAATTTCTTCTTAGTTCTAGGTTCCTTTTCTCCTTGAATAGCTTTCATCCATTGTTTCTTGTCTTGCTTTCAGGTGCTTTGAAGAATAAATTGAAGCTGTTTTCTTTGTAGCATCCCTCAAATATTGGAACATTATTATCATGTCACCCCAGTCCTTCTTTTCAATAGGCTAGATCAGCAGTCCCAAATCTTTGCAGTTTGATGGCCTATTGGAGGAGGGGAAGGGAAAAGGGTTGCGGGAGTTTATATAACCCATATGGATTCAAGGAGGCTTTTCTTGATTTTATGCATTCCTATAGAAGTTTAGAGATTTCTTAGATATAGTGCAACTCAATCTCCTGTTTTGTTTCTTTTGAACAGTTTATATTCTTCCTGCAGCATATCATGAGTTTCATCTCACCAAGTTTTTGATAATGGCAAATATATGATACCTACCCTCATGCACTGTAGGTAGTACTTCAAGTTCCCTTTGAGTGTTAGTATATAGGCATCCAAATCCTTTATGGTTGACCCTGAATATGCTTCCTACATCTCCTACTTTATATCTGAGATTTTCCTCCTTCCCATTACTCCCTTCCTCCTTGTTTGATTAATTATCTTGGGTTTATGCTTGGGATTAGAGCCTAAAGATTGGTTATCCTTTCTGTTCTGTTTTAGTTTAAAGCCCTTGCATAAATTGAACAAGTTGTTTCGCAATTACATTCTTCCCAGTTCTTGTGAGGTGCAGCCTATCCCTTGCCAAAAGTCCTTCAAGTATGTCATTGTGTTCTAGGAATCCAAAGTTCTCTTGACTGTAAGCCTGTGGTTTATTTCTATAATCCTTTGTTCCCTCGTTGCCATTGACCTTTTGTTGGAAGTACAAATAAGAAGGCCACCTATGCTTCTACCATATTTTCCTCAAAATAAGACCTGGTCTTATATTTTTTTGGGCTCCAAAATAAGCACTAGGGCTTATTTTTGGGGAAACACAATTTCAGGATGATCAACCCGGCTGGATGTCCCACCCCCCGATATGCACACAGGTGCATGGGGAATGATGATATTTGACTGCAGCCTGTTGGTCCTTTGGCCAGCACACTGGAGTTGCACAGTTCGTGCAGTGCAAGTGAGTTGATTCCCTGCCGAAGCAGCAGGCAGAGGCATAGGAGGGAAGCAGGTGATCTCGATGTGCCCTGCAGGCTGCAAAGACACATTTCCTGCAGCCAGCCGCCTGCTCTGGCCCACTGACTCAGCTTTTGTGCGGTCTGTGCGTCACGTCTGGACTATCTGTACTTCTGCTGGTGCCACGCAAAGGCGAGCTTTCATGGCAGGCCACCGCTCTGGCCCACCAACTCTCGCCATGTCCATGGGCCAAGTGGTATGTGTCTATATCACATGCCTCTGCCCTACCTCTGCCTCCACCTGCTGCTTGGACAGGGAATCAATTCACTTGCCTTGCACAGGCTGCAAGGTCGGACACCGTCAACGTGCATGCTCGCCACCTCCTGTGCTGGCCAGCCTACTCTAATCACTAAGGCTTATTTTTGGGGTAAGTCTTATATTGCACACTTAAGAATCAGACTTGGGCTTAATTTTGTTGGTACTTATTTTTGGAAAAACATGGTATTAAAACTCTTGATATTGTTTTTAGGTTGTTACAATATTGTATGCAAATGTAGTTTTGGGGGCCAGGAAGAAAATGTGCCTGAAGCTGAAAGACAATGATTTTTTTTAAAGGTGAGATTTGGGAGAAGTTTGGTTTGACAGTAGAGAATATTTGTACCTTAGAGTTGAACTGTGGGTTTCTTGATATTCTTAAAACTTGATGATTTTATTATTATTACCTATATTGTCAGAGTACAGTATGTGTACAATGAGATTGGCTGAGCCTCCCTTCATGTATCCTTCCCCCAACACAACTCACAGTGGGGACAGAAGTTCCTAACCCAGTTCCAATCTTATTACACTATGTGATCTTGTTGCATAGCATGCCGGCCTCGCAAGCCTATCATACTATGTTGACATGAAGTTATTTTCTGTTCAGAAGTCTGACAGAACACAGGTAGAAACTGTTCTTCAGCCCATTGGTGAGGCTGGCTATGCTTCTATATCACCTACCCAGTGGTAGGAGAGTGAAGAAGTACTGACTGGGGTGTGAGCTGTCCTTGAGAATTTTCCTCAATCTTCTGAGGCAGCGAGCCCTAGCATTGTCATCTAGTGCAGGGGTCGTGAACATTTTGGACCTCAGGGACCACCAAACTCATAATATTAAAACCTGGGGACCATGAATATGACTTTTGACTGACAGTGGATTGCTGACATTGGTGGGGAGGGAGAGAAAGAGATCTGATCTAACCTCTCTCTCTCTCTCTCTCTCTCTCTCTCTCTCTCTCTCTCACACACACACACACACACACACACACACACACACACACAGGGGTGGTATTCACATTTCTTACCTGGTTCTGTGGGCATGGCCTACTTTGTGGGTGTGGCTTAGTGGTCATGTGACTGGCTGGCCATGGCTTGTATATAAATATTAATGCAAATATTAGATTCTTGTCAAATAATCTAATTCTTGTCAAATTAGATTCTTGTCAAATCTAATTTGCCTTGTGAAGGCAAAGGAATCTGCCCTTTTTTCATGCAGAATTGGATGTGGCATAATCATACCAAACAAACATGCACTTTAATCTATGATCTGTACTTCATCCTTGCTAACATGCTAGTCATATAGGAGGATATAGTTTTTAATGCTGTTTTTAATAGCAATTTTACCTTTAAAAGTAGTGTCTTAAAAGTAGATAATATTTATTTTGGCTAAATTACTTTCTATATTCTGTCACTTTTATTCCTAAAACTAATCTGTGTGTTATAACTGAGCAAAATACAATCATACTTGGTTTGTAATATACTTGTGTATTGCAATATGTTACCTGACATATAAATAATATTCTTGATTTATATGTGTTTAATTAATTACATCATTATGTAATTCTAAAACAATGTAAGAGCAAAACAGTGTAATTTATAATTAGTTGTTTTTCAAAACAATTTAAAAAACAACTGTGTTTATTCTTAATCATCTGCCCTACTTTAATCATAAGTTGCAATCACATGGTGGCCACTTGATTATTTAAAAGTAAATGTATAACTGCTTGTGAAAAAATGCTTAAACTCTGACCTGTGATTTGGAAATAAGTCATCAAGAAAGTGTATGCATTTGGAAAGTTTTATACACTGTTTTGTAATCTTGAATTATTTTAAATTGATCTTACCAGGATTCTGGAATTTTCTTTAGGGTTAACTTCAGATGCAATTACACTGGCACCTTGGTACTCCTCTTTAATTAGTTCCAGGAATCATGATGAATACTAAAAAATGATGAGTGCCAACAAATCATGTGACTTACCACATGACCCTTTGTTTCAGGTAGAACTTCTGTATGTTGCTTTTCCTATGTCAGAGACTTTCCAGCATGGTCGCCTTCTTGTCCATTCTCCACAGCTGTCTCACTTCTCCTATCACAGCATGTTGACTAACAAACAAATGATGAGTACAAGACAACACTTCCTCATCAAAATATATTGAGTACCAAATTTAACGAGTTTTGAAGCAGTCGAGTACTGAGGTACCACAATTGGCCTCTACTTACAACCATTTATTTAGGGACATTCAAAATTACAACTGCACTGAAAATAACGACGTATAACTAACTAGCCCTTTCACTTATAATCCTGACAGCATTCCCACAAGTTAGATGACCAAAATTCGGGTAGTTGGCAATAGGCATGTATTTTTGACTATTACAGCATTCTAGGGTCATCATTTATGACCTTCCCACCCAGCTGTCAATAAGCAGGAAGCCAGATTTGATTAATGACTGCATGATTTATTTAACTGCAGAGATTCACTTAACCATGTTAAAAGCCATAAAATCAGGCATGACTCACTTAACAACAGTCTTGCTTGTCAGCTGAAATTCTGTCGGCCTGGCCAACATTAAGTAGCACTATCATACAATTAGTAGTCTTGTGGCTGCCAATCTTGTCCAGTAATCCTGAATTATCCATGACTTTGAAAACACATATTTTTGTTTTATCTTCTATATACCTGCAGGATCTTCTTTTTTGCAAGAATCTCTACTTATCTAACTTAGTCAAGAATGGCATGCTACTGATCCTGTCAGCCAAAGGATGGAAGCTAATGGAGACCAGAAGGCAAACTTCTTTTGCAAGGGTCCCTACTATATGGAGGATATTTCATATATTCTCTATTCTCAGAGATTAGAATGGCCCCAACTCTTTTAGCCTTTTGTAACGTTTTAAAATTTTCGCTATATTCCCATGCATGGGGTCCTCGTTGAATGTCCCAAGGATCCCATTTTCTGATTTCTAACAGGCAAAAATTGTTACTCTTGTGTGTCTTGAATTGGAAGTTTTTAAAATTTCTACTAATTTTACTGTTTTTATTGTTTTTATTTCTTTTTTTAAAATTGATTGTAATATATTTAATGAACTTTAAGCCATCCAAAAATCATTGACTAAGATGGGCAGCCATAGAAACTGAATGAATGAATGAATGAATGAATGAATGAATGAATGAATGAATGAATGAATGAATATTGATTTCTGACAATTCTCCTTAATGTCAAAAGTGGTCTGAAATTTGTTTTTGAATTTGTCTTTTTATTTTATCTGGAATGGTTAAAACATAGCATGCAGAGTAAAAAACTACAAAGCTCTTCTTTCATCTGGAAACACTGTACACTCTATATCAGGGGTCGCCAACCTTTTGGACCTCAGGGACCACCAAACTCATAATTTTAGATCCCAGGGACAAGTAACTAGTTCTGTGAGTGTGACCTAATTTGTGGGTGTGGCTTGGTGGTCATGTGACTGACTGGCCATGGCTTATATGTAAATATTATAAATATTAATCTAAATATTGAATTTTTTATAAAAAAGAGCAATTTTACCCAAAATCAGGCAAAGCAGGCAAGCAGATTGCGTTGCTCACAGAATCACAGATTCACTCAGAGATCTATCTTTCTGCCATTGGCTACTTGAGCCAGTCACATAAAATTTACTTGCAAGCAAACTCACAAAATTAACTCACAACACACCATGTATGTAAATATTGACTTTTTTTATAAAAAGAGCAACTTTTTCCCAAAATCAGGCAAAGCAGGCAGATTCTGTTGCTCACAGAATCATTCAGTGATCTATCTATCTGCCATCGGCTAGCTCAGTCTGTCACATAAAATTTGCTTGCAAGCGAACTCATAAAATTAACTCACAACATACCATGCATGTAAATATTGAATTTTTTATTTTAAAAAAGAGCAACTTTTATCCAAAATCAGGCAAAGCAGGCAGGCAGATTGAGATGCTCACAGAATCACAGATTCATTCAAAGATCTATCTATCTGCCATTGCCTAGCTCAGTCTGTCACATAAAATTTGCTTGCAAGCAAACTCACAATATTAACTCACAATACACCATGTATGCAAATATTGAACTTTTTATAAAAAGAGCAACTATATATATAAAAAGGCAAAGCAGGCAGATTCTGTTGCTTACGGAATCATTCAGTGATCTATCTATCTGCCATCGGCTACCTCAGTCTCTCAAATTTGCTTGCCATGAGTCTGCACTGAATTTGCTTGCAAGCAAATCTTCAGTCCTAAGGTTCGGCTGTTCTTAAAAGCAGAGCCAAAGATCTGAAGACTAGCTAGAAAGCAAGAAATCCAACCATTTCCTGCTTCCTAGCTCATCTAAATCTCCCGGCACAGCAGAACAGATGATGGTTGGAAAAAGGAAAAATAGCAAATTAGCAGGCAAGTTTATTGGGTAAGGAGTGAGTGCGCGGGGAGGGTTCCTGCAGGCCATGTGGGCGGCGCAGTCTTGTGTTTCCGTGTAGCCTGGATTAATTGTTTTGTGGGGTGCTCTGGGGTTAAGATTCCTCTGTGGCCCACCAAAATTTTCTCACGGCCCACCAGTGGGCTGCGGCCCACCGGTTGGCAACCACTGCTCTATAGAGCAGGAGTCCCCAATCTTTGGGCCATGGACCCTGACTGGGCCACAGGCTAATCATCACTGGGCTATATGAGCGGCCAGCTGGTGTGTACCCCTTTGCTCAAGAGTCTTGGGACAATCGCAGCCCCTCATGCAAATCTCATGGCGGGCGCTCGTGGCCTCACCTATGCGAGCCTCCTTGCAGGCACTCGCAGCCCCACTTGAGCAAACATTGCCACAAACATCACAGGTACTCGTTCGGGAGCATGCCTGCGTACATGTGCTTGCCCCATCCACAAAATCATCCCCTCTTTCCTACCTCTCCCCCTGCTCTGGGCCGCCAACCCGTAATGGATGAGCAACTCTGCTACAGAGCATAGCTCAGGGGATTCTTGCTATTGATTAATCACTTACATGTGGTCAAATCAATGCTGATTCTTAGCAACTATATAGATATATTTTCTTCAGAATAATCTGTCTTCAATCTGGTCCTTTATATCTAACAGTAAATGAGCCTATCTGCCTTGATGTTAGTTGTCTTCTTCTCTTCCTTATAGACTTCTTCAGACAGTTAGGTATTCACATAATGTATACATAATTTGAGATAATTTGGTAATAATATGGGATAATTTGAGCTGGTGATTTGTGACTCAAATGGGAAATATTTGTAGCTCAGGGTTAAAATGCTGGGTCCTTGATGCTCTCTCAGGTTGTTTGTTTTCATGGGGACATTTCATTACCCAAACTAAGTAACATCATCAGCATTGATGATGTTATCTAGTTTGGGTAATGGGAAGTCTGCAAAAAAAAAAAAAAACCCAACCAANAAAAAAAAAAAAAAAAAAACCCAACCAAGCAAGCAAGCTCAGAAAGTCCCAAGGACATTCCCTCTTTGATAATCTTTTTTCTTCTTGGCTATCCTTTGTATTTTCAGTAATCTTCTCCCATGTCAAAAGTATTATCTTTCTATTGTTACTTCTTCGAAGCCCAACTTTTGAAAGCCAATTTTTGTTTCCATAGAGTGTTGCCTATATGAGTCCATTTGTTGAGGTATAGCATCTCTAATACCTTAATTGTTAGTCTGACAAATGCTAGTATTGTATTTTTTTACTGTTAGTTCCTTTGATGTTAATAGTTGACCTTAAAAAGGCAGGACTGTCCATCATTTCAGTATCTATTGTCAAAATCTGGTTACTGCATAAATTGTCATATTTTTGCTTTTTAATTTTAGTCCCATTTTTTTCACTGCATGCAGTAAATAAATAAACCTTTAGCCCAGGCCAAGAAATCTTTGAAAATGTCTTGGACTCCCTCTCTCAATTTTCATGACAATAAGAAATAAGTTGAGGGAAGAAAGATATAAGTTCAGGGAACATTTTGTTTCTTCAATTGTTCTAATAAAAGTAGATTTTAGGTATGCATGGTAGCTGTTTCTTAGTCTCATCTACCTGATACTAGACTTGTTAACTTTTAATATCAGAGCTTATAGTTTACTTGTATATTCAGTTTTAGTAACATCATCAGTGTAGCATAATTACTATATATAGTCTAAAATATATCTATCTATAATCAGCATAGCACAGGTTATTGATATAATTCTGTCGGGTTTGCCATCTTCAACTGCTTGGCTTCAATGGCATTGCCATAAACCAAAAGGTGGAAGGGAAGGAATTTGGGGAAGCTTGGGCTGGAGAGAGAAGACATATGAAACTGGAGATATACAGGCTTATTATTATTACCTTTATTGTCAGAGTACAACATGTGTACAATGAGATTGGCTGAGCCTCCCTTCATGCACCCCCCCACACAACTCAAAGTGAGGACAAGAGTTCCTAACCCAGACCCAATCTTATTACCCTTATGTGACATTGTTGTACAATGTGCTGGCTCTGCAAATCTGTTATACTATGTTGACATCAAGTTATTTTCTATTCAGAACTCTGACAGCCCATGGATAGAAACTGTTCTTCAGCCCATTGGTGAGGCTGGCTATGCTTCTATATCTCCTACCTGATGGTAAGAGAGTGAAGAAGTGCTGACCGGGGTGTGAGTCGTCCCTGAGAATTTTCTTTAATCTTCTAAGGCAGCAAGCCCTAGCGTTGTCATCTAATGGTATCAGCGAACAGCCCACGATGTTTTCTGCTGTGCTCACCACCCTCTGTAGTGTCTTTCCATGGCTGTCAAGCCAGCATACCACACTGTAATGCAATATGTGAGGACGCTTTCTACTGTGGACTGGTAAAATGAGGTCATCAGTCATTGTTACATTTTATTTTTTTGCAAGATTCTAAGGAAATGGAGTCTCTGTTAGGCCTTTCTGGCCATCTGGGTTGTGTTGATTTTCCAGGTAAGATCTTCGCTGAGGTAGACTCCCATGAATTTAAAGGAGGAAACTCTCTCCACACAGCCCCTCTCGATGTAAAGTGAAGTGGGTTCCTCTATCTTCTTCCAGAAGTCTAACATCACCTCCATTGTCTTGCTGATGTTTAGGTGCAGGTCGTTTTCGAGGTACCATGAGGATCATTTTTGACCCTTCCCCCTGTACACTGTTTCACCTGTAATGACACCCGATACGGTAGTATCATCTGTGAACTTAATGATCACAGTGGATGGGTCAGATAATACACAATCATGTGTGTACAGTGAGTACAGGTAGGGACTGAGAACACAGCCCTGTGGGGAACTAGTGCAAAGCTTCAGGGAGGTGAATATAACAGACCCAGCCCTCACTGTTTGTGGTCGGTCCCTCAGAAAATCTTTGATTCCAGTCGCAGATGGAAGAGGGAAAATCCTAGTCAGTCAGCTTTTCTATAAGGATGCTCAGCAAGATAGTATTGAAGGCGAGCTGTAGTCAGCTGATAGGAACCAGAAGTGTTAAATCAGAATAAACCAAAGACAACTGGCCTGGGAACAGAATGTGAAACTACTTTGAGAAGCACCCAGCATCAGAACAATTCCCAAAGCATCAAAACTGCAGGAGTACTCAGACTTAGCTTTACTTTCATTTCAATAAGTTAACTTAGTAAAAGAACCTATTACTTCAACTGAATGGAGTTGAGGGTCTTTCTTTCCTAAGGATCTGAATTGGGATAGGACTGACTAGTTCTTTGAAACATCTATTTTTACATGATACGGTCCATACCATATTGTGGAAAGTGGTTGGCTCCTTTCATTTGGATGTGCCTGATGCCAACCTTATTTTTCATTCTGTTTCTCCTTATTGATTCAGTTTTTCAATTTTTTAAATTGGGACACACATTTTTATACATGCCAGTTTTAAAAACAGTATTTATTTGTATCTTTAGTGTTCTTTTTTAATTTACAGGCTTCTTCATTCACTGGATTTGCTTTTTTTCTTTTTAGGCTAGTCAGTCTTCATTTAGAATTGAATATGACACTTTTGGTGAACTCAATGTTCCAAATGACAAGTATTATGGTGCACAGACTGTGAGATCTACAATGAATTTTAAGATTGGTGGTGCAACTGAACGGATGCCAGTAAGTTATTCAAACCTGAATTTATTCTTTGAATGTAAACTTAGATCTAATATAGATATATATTCAGAATTAAGGGTTTAAAAAATAGATTTTCAGATTATGTCTGCTTCTCATAAACAAGTAAGTGAGAAAGAAGGCCAGTGTGCTGTTGCCATTTCTATTGCCATTCTTAATCCTTAAATATTAATCAGTTAATATTTAACTAGCTTGTAAGATGCTAGCTTGTAAGATGTATTTTTTATCAATACTAGCTTGTAAGATGTATTTTTTATCTTTGTATTTTAAAATGCTGAACAATTGATATTATTCCTAAGAGCTGAAAAGTAGTTAATAATCAATTTCCAAAAGTGATTAGAAAAGAGAATATGCAAACTTAGTGTTCTTTTAAAGACATCAACAGTGGTTTCAGCAAGATCACTATGCTCTTGTTTCCACTGTCTAGAGCAGCAGTTGCCAACCGGTGGACTGCAGCCCACTGGTGGGCCGTGAGAAAATTTTGGTGGGCCACAGAGAAATCTCACCCCCAGAGCACCCCCACAAAGCAATTAATCCAGGCTGTGCAGAAACAAAAGGCTGCACCGCCCACATGGCCCGTGGGAACCCTCCCCGTCTACTCATTCCTTACTCGGTAAACTTGCCTGCTAAATTGCTATTTTTCCTTTATCTGACCATCATCTGTTCTGCTGTGCGGGGAGATTCAGATTAGCTAGGAAGCAGGAAATGGTTGGATTTCTTGCTTTCTAGCTAGTCTTTAGATCTTCGGCTCAGCACAGCTGAACCTCCCTTAGGACTAAAGGTTTGCTTGCAAGCAAATTCAGTGCAGACTCACCACAAACAAATTTGAGAGACTGAGGTAGCCAATGGCAGATAGATAGATCACTGAATGATTTGTGGCAACTCAATCTGCCTTCCTGCTTTGTCTGATTTTGGGTAAAAGTTGCTCTTTTTTATAAAAAAAATCAATATTTATATAAATATTTATAATATTTACATACAAGCCATGCCCAGCCAGTCACATGACCACCAAGCCACACCCACAACTTAGGCCATGCCCACAGAACCGGTTAGTGGTCCCTGAGGTGCAAAAGGTTGGCGACCTCTGGTTTAGAGCATTTGTGGGGATCCCAAATGCTCTTCTTATACAGAGAGAAATTATAAAGAACTGAGTTACTTGCTAGCTCTTTATTCTCCATGGTTGTTGACTACTCTTCAGTTTGCCCTTTCTGCCAGGGAGTCATTAATTATTTTGATTTGTATTCTCATAAAATAGCAATATTCATTGATAATTTAGCTATTAAATAGTGTCATCATATAAACAGGTAAATAAAATAAAAAGAACTTTTAGCAAAACAAGAGTGTTGGCTTTATATGAAAGATAGTACCTTTCTATATTTTGTATGTATTGTTTTATATGTGAAGTTTTAGATTTTTCTTAAAACCTTAGGTTCAAGTAATAAGAGCTTTTGGTATCTTAAAACGAGCAGCTGCTGAAGTAAACCAGGATTATGGCCTTGAAGCTAAAATTGCTAATGCCATTATAAATGCAGCAAATGAGGTAAGATATATTATGTATATATGACATCCTAAAATATTGTATTTAATTTTGATATATAGATGATGACTTTTTGCATAAAGGAAAATATTTGAAAAGTAATTTTAATTTAGTCATGTATTAAAGTATCTAATTCCCTTAACCTGTTTAAAAATGCTATGAATGTTTCATTATCAACAGGGAAAAAGATAAGGGTAAACAAATTAAAGCTGAACAAGTCAGTAATGTTTTCTTAGCAAACTTTTTGTGATGATTTGATTGAGGATTTGCTCTTCTGAAATATTTGATTCCATTTTTAAAAGTTTAATTGGGTCGATAAACTTTGTGTGGGAGGGCCTTCAAGGTGCTAACCAATCCCAAAGCTGCATGTTCCTCTGTGACTTCCAAATGAGCTTGCAGAGATAGATCTTCAACATTTTCTGAAGACTGGCAGAGTGGAGATACATCTTACTTCTGAGGGCAGAGTGTTCCAAATTCTTCATACTGCCTTCATACTTCCTTTAAATTGTAGTTTATTGTGCCTTGTTGATTTCTTTCTTGTAGGCTAAAGGTATGTAGTGTAACTAATACCTGTTCTTTATACAGATAATCCTTAGCTTACAACCATTCGTTTAGCAACTGTTCAAAGTTATGGTGGAACTGAAAAGATTAGTTTTGATCAGTCCTCAAAGTTGTGGTCTTCAAACATGATTAATGTTCAACTGTCTGGTTTGTAATTGTGATGTTGCTATTTGGAACCTTCCTTGCTGGCTTCCCACAAGCAAAGTCAATGGGTAATAAACCAGCTGAGAAAGTTACAATTTGTTCCAGTAAGTCAACTCTCACTGCTTTCTCTCCCAAAGAGTCCACTATAGAGTTACAGATCCCAGGGATCTCATATTCTGCAGCACTTCTACCTGCCTGCATTCTGTAGTATGCATGCCCACTTGTGGCAACCTTTCACGGCCTCCGTCCTCTTGAGGTTGCTGCCAACCCACCTGAGGCTGCTGTGAGTCCTCCCATGACTCCCATCAACCCACCCATGCTTCCTTGTGCCCCACATACACACTTAGTTGCTTTGCTGGGACACCTCCTCCTCCTCCTTCCTACTTAATGACTCCCATATCCTATGGTTACAATGGCAACTGGGATTGCTGGGACTGCCGTTGCTAAGCAATATGGTCATGTGATGTTGCATTTTATGACTGTATCACTTAGCAGTGGTGATTATGGTCCCAATTGTTATTGTAACTCAAGGACTATATGTAAATTCTAAATTCCAGGCCTCCTATTATCCTTTTTTTTTCCTTTGGATATGTTTGTTTTTATTACATTGAGCTTATTTGTTGATAGTTGGGCCTGTTTCTTGTTGACTTCTATCTGTTTGCTATTTCAAAAATATAAAACATTATTTTTTCCTTTGATGTATATTATATAGGAACACAATAATAAAGTATAAAACCTATATGTTTTATAGGTATCTGAAGGTAAATTAAATGATCACTTTCCTTTGGTGGTGTGGCAGACTGGATCTGGAACTCAGACTAACATGAATGTTAATGAAGTCATCAGCAACAGAGCTATTGAGATACTAGGTGGTAAACTGGGGAGCAAGGACCCAGTACATCCCAATGATCATGTTAATAAAAGCCAGGTCAATATATTCTTCCTTTTATTTTCCCCTTTTCTGCATTAGCAAGTATCTGCAAGTTGATCACAATATTTATTAAATAGATGTTGCTTAGTTGGGCATAAAATATTCAGTGTGTCCCAATATGTGTGTACATGTGTAAGCTTCATTGTATGGCTTGCTGTCTTTCTTCAATCAGTTATGTTTATTGTTGCATAAAAACAATTAACTGGCATTTCATTGACTGAGAACTAACTTCCTGGTACAAAATATATAAATTTTATGTTTTATGTTATGTTATATGTTATATTATATTCTCAGTCATCCAAATCCTCAAATGCTTAGTCTTTTTCTGAACCCTACTTATTAATTCAGCTGATGCTCATGAAAGAAATGTACAGATAATAATTTGCTGCTTTTTGAATGTTAAAAGAGCTCAAACGATACATTTCCCACTGCAATGCATATTGCCACAGCATTGGAAGTTCATGAAGTGCTGTTACCAGGGCTACAGAAGCTTCAAGATGCCCTTGATGCCAAGTCAAAAGAATTTTCCGAAATTATTAAAATTGGACGTACTCATACTCAGGATGCAGTTCCTCTTACCCTTGGCCAGGTACAAATCATTTTACAGTTTCATGCAATGAAAAAATACTAATTTCTTGTGAGGAAATTATTTCCATACAATATATTTTTGCTAATTATAAAATAGTGTTTGGATCATTTTAAACATTTGTCACATGAAAATAATGCTATGAAATTTGCAGTATTTCTTTTTATTTTTGTCAAGGAATTCAGTGCTTATGTGCAACAAATCAAGTATAGTATCACAAGAATCAAATCAGCCATGCCAAGAATCTATGAACTGGCAGCTGGTGGCACAGCAGTTGGCACAGGACTGAATACAAGAATTGGTTTTGCTGAGAAGGTTGCATCTAAAATAGCTGCACTTACAAGTAAGAAAAGACATTAAAAGTATCCTTGATGTAACCTTTAACTTGACAGAATAAAAATGGGGGAAATGAAAAATAAGAAAATGAACCTGCTGTTTAATATCTTTTTGTTTTCAGTCACTAAATTTTATAAATTGGGATATTGTAGAAGTAGCAAATATTATCAATATTTATAGAAGCTTAATTGCTAAAAATTTGTAATGGTCCATTCTCAAATTCAGGAAGCCAGTGGAGAAAACTCCACCCTTGTGACTGAAAAGGAGATTATCTTCTGCAGGAAGCAGAAGGTACAAATCATCATCACTATCATTTTAGCCATTCTCTGTCCATTGCAGGATGAAGGACTTTTCTGCATGTTTCTAACCAATATGGTCCTGAGCTTTCTTTTGCCAATTGGGCCTGCAATACCTGCTGATGTCATTGATCCATCTTGTTTTAGGTCTCCAGTGAGGTCCATTCGATGACTGTCTTGGTGCACCTGCCATCAGTTCTTCTTGCTATGTGACCAGTCTATTTCCATTTTTATTCTTTTATTATGTTAATATGTATACTTTCATTCATTCTCTAATCCATATAAAGGTCTTTTTCTCTTGTCTTGTTATCCGAACATATCTTTCCACAACTCTTTCCGCTATTCATAGTTTTTGTATCAATTGTAGGTCAGTATCAGAAGGTACAAATAATCACCTTTAAACCAAGCAATAATTAACAAATATTGGTAGCTCTACAGGTAGTCCTCGACTTAAAACCACAATTGAACCCAAAATTTATGTTGTTAAGTGAGACATTGGTTTAAGTAAATGTTGTCCCTTTTTACAGTCTTTCTTACCACAGTTGTTAAGTGAACCACTGCAGTTGTTAAGTTAGTAACATGTTTATTCAATGAATCTGGCTTCCTCATTGACTTTGCTTGTTAAAAAGTCACAAAAGTTGATTATTTGACCTCAGGACACTGTAACCATTATAAATATGAATATAGTCATCACACATTGATGGCAAATCAAGTATGGACATATGTGTGCTGAGGTACACTATTGGTACATTGCCACAAAAAGAGGCGGCTGACCACTGAGCTGGAGTGGCAGAGCGCAGACTGCAGTTCCTACAGCAGCAACATAACAAGATGCTCTGGACAGCTGCACCAGATCGAGTGGCTGATGTGACACAAGCAGGGTCCATGTGGGGGGGGGGTGAGGGGCTGATCAGGAGCATGGCAGGAAAGCCAAGCAGGGACCACTGCAGTCAGGCAAGCCAGGGAACAGCCAGGAGTGACAGCAAGACTCTTAGCCCAGGGGCACTAGGGGGGAAGCTTGCTAGGATCAGGGCCTACATATGTAATATTGTATAATAGATAATAGTAACAGTCTGTTTTTTTATGCATGGTCATTTATGCTCTCATCATCTCAGTACTGAACTCTTGCAGTTCACTGGTATGTGCATCTCTCCTTAAAGACAACCGAGAGGTTTCAGCAGGTTCACCTTGAAGCAGCTCAGATAATCTTGGACAATTACAGATTTGTCCAACTAATACTTCAACTCTAGAATATTCCCAAATACTGATGTCAAACAGGTTGGTCTCCAGATCCTTATTCACTTTTTTCTGTTGTTTAGCCCCTGAGATAACAATCACCAGTTCCTTTACCATCCTGGGAAGTATTCTATCCAATCCAGGAGATCTGAAATCATTCAAAACATTTAGATGTTTTCTTAGCAATTCTTTACCAATTTTGATTTGTAACTTTTGACAGGTTGGACCACTTTTTATTTTGAAAAAAATAGATGCAAAGCAAGAGATAATCAATTTGCCTTTCTCCCTATGCCTTCATCATTTGTTATCTTCTCAAACAGTATGCCAACTGTTTAGTTGACTTTTCTCTAGTTCTGCTTGTACCCAGAGGTGGGATTCAAATTTTTAACAACCAGTTCTGTGGGCGTGGCTTAGGTGGTGGGCATGGCTTGGCCATGTGACTAGGTGGATGTGGCTTGGTGATCATGTTATTGGCTGGGCGTGGCCAACTCAATATCACTCACATTGAGACACGCATCTCCTTGCCTGGCCTCTCGTGACTGTGGAGATGCTGCAACAGTTGTGTGAAAAAGGGTCATAGGTCACTTTTTTCAGTGCCATTGTAACTTTGAATGGTCACTCCACCCAAGCAAAGTACCAGCAAAGGAGGGGAAAAAACTCCAGAGAAATTCCTGAGACAAGAAATCTAGTCCTGCCAAGAATGTAATAAGGGTTAACAGAGAGGCAGTTTCTGTAAGCAACACCAGAATGTTTCCTTCCTGCCTTCCCTACAGGATTAGGCCAATAATTTCTTCTAACAACCGATTCTCCAAACTGCTTAGAATGTTAACAACCGGTTCTAGCGAATAGGTGCGAACTGGTGGAATCCCACCCCTGCTTGTACCCAAAGAACTCTGTTGTTTTTGGCATTCATAATAAAATATTATCATTTCAAATGTGGATTATTTTCCAATATTCTACTTCTGTTATAAATTTTTTTTTGTTTACCAGAGAGTTCTTGTTGCATTCAGCCTGGTCTCATGGGCTATCTCTGATTTCTCCTTTTTTTGTACTGATTGTGCTTGAGTCTTAATTATTTCTTAAATTATCTATTAAACCCACTCTGTCCTCTCTGGGAGAGATGGGCGGTTCAAATATGTGAAAAATAGTAAACAATAATAAATAAAACAAACAAAATATCTTTAGTATTATTGCTGCTACATCTCCTGGTATATAATCCTTTCCTTACTGCTTCCTTCTTTGTGTAGAATTTATTATCTTTGTTTTTCAGTAGTTATAGATGATTATGTTCTTTAGATGTAGTCTAAAGCCTTCCAGATGACTTTAGTAATATTTATTTCAAAGGCATTCTTCCTGCTCTTTGTGATGTGAAATCCATAACTTACTAGAAGTTTTTCTTAAAGATAATGAACACCGTGGTTCAGGAATCCAAGGTTCATGGAACAATGAACCAAGACAATATCCTTTGGACCTATATTTCACTTCTAGACTGCTCCATTCCTCAAACTACCTACTTGAATTCTTTTGCCTGCCTTCCTAGTTTCTTTTAGACTCAATATTTTTTCCATATTATTTGTTCAAGTATAAAACTAAAGAAAGGGATTGTAAATAGTAAATTTGATTAATTGTTTAACCTCTACATCATGTCATGAACCTACACCTGGAGGACAATATATATTCTTTGATCATTATGTCTTGTCTGTAGATCAGGGGTGTTAAACTCAATTTAATTGAATGCTACATCAGGATTATGTTTGATCTTGGGGGAGGGAGGGAAGTGAGGTGTGCGGCCAGGTAGTGTGGCCAGCTTGACACCATTCATCGAGGCTATATTTTCTGCTGCAACAGCCTCCTGCAGCCCTTTGCCAGTGAAAATGGAGCTTGGGGAGGCAGTACATGGCCTGCCCGGGCTCCATTTTTGGCCATGATGGCCTTCTGCAGCCCTATGCCAACAAAAGTGGAGCTTCTCAAGGAGGCCATCATCCTGGGCTCCATTTTTGCTGACAGAAGCACTACCAGCCAGTCATTTATTGTTTTGAAGGTGGCCCTGTGGACCAGATCTAAGAATCTCATGGGCTGGATCCAGTCTGTAGGCCTTGAATTTGACACCCCTGCTGTAGATCATTGACCATTTCTGTGAGCAGCAAGTCACTCGTCATCATAACATGTTTTTCTTCTGTATAATTATTGTTTTATTTCCTTGTCACAGTGTCAGTGTAATCTTCTTTCCTTTCTTTTCTTGGAATTCTGGCTAAAATTTTATCTCTAGAAGTCTGTGAATCTTCTTCCAGGTAGCATGCCTACTGTGAATAGGTCCACTGATACCCTATCTTCTGGTTCTCTTCGTTCTACCAGTCAGACTTCCTTCAGTTTTCTATGCAAACTCTCTATTTTTAAAAATATCCTTCTGCCTAGCTGAGAAGGCGTTCTTCATCTTTCCTATTATAAGTCTCAATATGTCGGGGCTGATCCTCTACTCCCTTTACTTTCTCCTCCAGCAACATAATGAATTTGCACTTGGTTCATGTGTAATTGGAGTCCCCACCAGCCAGGAAAATAAACATGGTGCATACCTGGCCTCTCTGACCATGACTCTGAGTCTCTTAAGAATTGGGCAGTTTCAAACCATTTCTTCCTTTGTACACATCTAACAAGCCCTTTCATATCCAGTAGATCCCTCATTTGAGGTTTAAGAAATTGAGCCAACTAATTTTTGTTACTAAGAGTATTCTCAAAATTCTGCTCTTCAATATTATTTTTCTTGTGGCCATCATAACAGGACACTCTGAACATGCCTTGTTCTAATTTTCAGGGAGGGCCAATTAATCTGATAAATAAATATGGCCTTGGATATATTATAGTAATGCTGTCATTTGGCCCTATTTTATTCCTCCAAAGAACAAAACAAAAAACAAAAAAACACCCAAACATATTCTAGATACTTGAGAGTCATCATTTAGTCATCTGCCTTTGTGTTGATTCATATATGCATTATATGCCACATCTGTTTATTTATTTTATCTAGATCCCTGTGGGACAGAGATGCAGTGTCCATCTTGATCTGCTTGGGGAAGGAATAATTGCTTACTCCTTCAGCAGCTGTCAGATTAGAAAGGAATCCCAGTGAACACAATTAAATAAATGGCTCTATCAGCCACATTTTGTAAAAAAGGATATTTTGGAATAGATGGGTCTATTCAAATTTAGATGGGTCTAAACACCAAACACAGTCACTGAGTTTGGTGTTTATCTTCCCTGAGTATTGTGAGACTTAAAATATTCCAAATTTCATACTCACTAATTCAAAAGACAACTCTGATGTACAAACAAAGAAAGTTTATTAAAAATGTGTTTGCAAAGGCAGGCCTTCACATCTCTTCCCAAAGTGGATTGAGATCATGATGAGCACCCTCAAGGTTTCAAACAATACTCTTATAGTTCCAGTCAATATAGACCACACCTGAGATCCAGTTCCCTTTGTCTATGTGCTTGACAAACATATCCTTTCCAAACAAATAACATATCCTATGTTTGTGACAACATGACTTCCTTTTGTCCAGCTACTACAGGATTTATCTTATCTTTGTTTTATATAGTCTGTTCAGAGCAAGGCCAAACTTCCTGGCACATTCTGGTCAAGCTGACATACATTTGTTCTTCCTTTACAGTTAGTGGCTTTGCTGTTGAATTTTGCAATAAGAGTCATTAGTATTGTACAATACAATTCAATTTCTTTTTACAAGAGTAACTTCCTACCCATTCTCACAGTATTAAAAGACTAATTCCTTCACATCTATAGAAACTTGCTGAGAGTCAGTTGGGTTAATTATGATGCATTGTTCTTTCAAGACTTAAGATGAAAATCAAAAATTCTACATTTATCTATGAATTCCTGCTCTATCTAAACAAAGGAGATTGTTTAAGTCTGCTTAGGGCCAGTAGCATCCTGGCTTCCTGTCAAGTTTTAGGTTTTTTTTTATTTAAGGAATCTTCAAAATCCTCCACTTCAGTTCATTGTCAGTAGAAAGTTTCTCAATAATAGTGGCAGCCTTATTTCTTCTAGAAGAAATGGAAATTATTTTCCTAATCTCCATAGGTGGAGTTTCTTCAAGCTGTCTTCATTTTGTTTAAATGAGAACTCGTGGAAAATATATATGAATTCTATTTTTAAATGCTAGTGCTCCTACTAGAGACACCTAGTAAAAACTATGCAATCTATTTGCAATCTATATCTGGCAATCTATTTTCCCAACTTTATTTTTTCCATGAGATATTAGTCTGGGAACCCCTAAAAATGGTGATTGTCAAATTTTATTTATTTTCTCAGACCGCAAGAAAATAGACTACATGTATTAATCATATAATATTTGAACTGTGCATAAGAATAGATAGAATGCTAATAATATCTTACTTCATTATTTTCCTTAGGTTTGCCCTTTATTACAGCTTCAAACAAATTTGAAGCCCTTGCAGCTCATGATGCCTTGGTTGAACTGAGCGGTGCAATGAACACCGTGGCTTGTAGCCTAATGAAGATAGCTAATGATATTCGTTTTCTTGGATCTGGTCCACGATGTGGTTTAGGAGAACTTACCTTGCCTGAAAATGAACCTGGAAGCAGTATTATGCCAGGTAACCTTGCCAAGATTTGATTGTTAACTTTGGGTTGATAGATATTGAAAGACTGATGGTATAATGTATTTATTAATTACAACCTGGCATAGTCTTTTATAAATGTCAGTCATATTTTTTCAGTACATAGTAAACATGAATAGATTGAAGAGGAATAAAATGTATTGCTACATTGATCACAAATATATTAATACATTTATTTTAATGGTTACATTTAAAAATAGTGTATTATTTATAACAATTTTCTCCCTACTCAGTAAACTCTTATTTGTGTTTAATTTTTAGTTAATTTTGTACTAATTGGTTAAGAATAAGGAATAATATTAATTGGATTTAATAATTCCAAAAGATATGTTTAAATTTATAGAACTGTAATTATAGACACGAATTATTATAAAATTACATCAATTTATTCAAAGAAAACTTAATAACTACCATAGATAAAATGGACCTTTTGTGAAGATTTGGATACCAGATGGTATGTCTTCAAATTATTATTACCTTAGTTCTATACTTGGTTTTCATGAACAATGTTCATGAACAATTCAGGTGTGAAATGATGAGAAAAAGTGCTTTGCTTCTTTAAGTAAACAGCATAGGAAAAACCAGTAAACGAGGGAGCAAGCTGAATATAAACAACTGAAGAGCATTTGACATATTTCATTTTACAGTTAGAAAATAAACGTGTTAAAAAAGATATTCTAGGTCTACTGCAGAGATGTCAAACTTAAGGCCCATGGGCCACGTCTGGCCTGTGATATGATATGATCTGGCCTGCAGGACTGTCCTGGTCTACCCAATGCGAAGAGGAAAGATTGGGCCAGTCTACCTGGTGTGAAGAGGAAAGACCAGGCCAGTGTGGCATTGACCCAGTCTACCCAAACATGCCAGCAGTTTGGGGAATGGTGCCGAGTTGGCCACACCTACCCAGTTGGCCATGCCCCCTCCATGTCAATCACAGCCCTTATACAGCCCTCAATGAAATTGAGTTTGACACCTGATCTACTGAAATATTCAGCTGTAGTAAATGTGACAAACATCAGTGAACCATTAAAGAAAATTGTGTTCAGGTGGACCAAGTCCTCTTTCAAGAGCCATATTTTTCTTAACTTTTAAAAGGCTTTTTTTAATTAAAAGATCTCTAAAAGTTATAAATCAAACTATATTTAGATCTTTTGGACAGGGGAACTTTATGGAATAATTTTTGTACCATATATTGCTCAGAGGTAATTATTTTCAAATTTAACCACTAAACTTTACTTACTGAACTAAATTATATTCTATTACTTTGTAGCTTACTTTAGTTATACTATTATGGACTTCCAGGGAAGAAATGGTGAACTAAAGATGGGTCAGTTAAAAGAATCAACGATCTCGGCTGAATAAGAAGGTAGCAGATAGATTGGCTCTTTGTAATTTCTCTCTATACAAAGAGGGGACTTGAGATCAGCCACACTTGTTTCCTACACTTCCTCATTGCAAGGAGGCTAAGACACTAAGATAGTAATCTCTGGTGGGTTTTTTGCTCTGGGAGAAATTACTTTTCAAGTATTTAATTTTATTGCGAAGGCCATTATCAATTGATATTAAATAGAATATTTCAAGTTGTCACACATGCACATGTTATATCTTACTTCAGTTGCTGCATTTATAATGGCATTGCCAAGCTCAACATCAAGGCCATAATTGTGGTTTATTGCAGCAGGTGCTCATTTTACGATACCAAGTATTCTGGTTACTTGAGCCTAAGATTTTAAAGAAAAATCTTAAGAGAGATGAAATTGCACATATAAAATATAAAACACTATCTTAGTGGAAACTATCCTATTTAGATGTTAGATTCTAAATAAATCCAACACTCTTGTTTTGCTAAATGCACTTTCTATTTCATTTATGGCATGTTTATGTGATGATAGTGTTAAGCCTGGGTTCCCCAACCAGGGTTAGGGAGACAAGCAAAACAGAATGTGCAGCGTAAGTCAGTCAGTAGGCATACAGATAAATGAGTGAGCTAAGCTGTAAGTTTATAACAATACAGTTAAAGAAAAAAACCACCCAGAAAAATTAAGGCCTTTTGGGGTTTATCACACATATAGTTTATTAACATAATATATAGCATAGTCAAATAACAGTCCAGTAAGTCCCTTGTGTCATATAGTCAGTCGCATTCAGGATATTCAGTATGCAAAGTCCGTGTGGGAATATTCCGAAGTCAGTTCACTACAAATCAAGTTCCTTTTGTTTTCTCTCCGTGCGAGCGAGTGGCAGGTCTTCAAGCAGTAAATTAGGAATCTCAATGCAGAGTAAGCCAGATAGCCAGAGAGCAGAGATCCATAGATAGAGAGCAGCTGCTCGTCTTGCTTTTTAAGGAGTCAATAACCACTCCCCCAATGAACTACTTTCTCATAGTTAAAGATCAGTCACTTTAACATACTAATAACCAGGATTACTTATTTTACCTAAACTAGTTAGGGCAAACACTGTTATCCCTAACAATGGTCTATCTATATAATATCAAATTATCAAAGAATATTGCAATTGTATGAGAATTTTTTATATATAAATCAAAACAATATGGAACTTCTGTGAAGAAAGGGCAAACTGATGAGCAGAACCCAAAAAGCACAGCAAAATATAGAGCTAGTGAATAGACCAGCTTCGCATAATTGTTCTCTGGACAGGGAGAATACTTGAGATCACCCACAAGAGCTCCAGACAGTTGATGGAAACAATGGAATAACCCTCTTGTTAAAACACTGTTCATGTTTTTAAAAGAACACTACATTTGCATATTTCTTTTTCTAATCACTTTTGGAAATTGCTTGTTGACTACTTTTAAACTATCAGGAATCAGGAACAAGTTTTATATCACCAGGTGAGTTCATTCCAATCCTTTAAAAAAAATAAGTTTAAGGACTTAATTTTTTATAGAATAAGTAACATAGGGTGATTATAACTTGAGTTTTGGAAAGTTGCAAACAGTCCAGATGAAATAGAAATAGAAATTAGAACTGTATAGAATAGAATAACAAAGACAAATAAATACAAAAATTGGCCAAGTGTGATTGGACACATAACAAATGTATCTCTGGTTCATAAACTCTCAATCAAACAACAAAGTGATAGGTCATAAATCATGGTTAAAATCATTAATCATAAGATACAAACAAGGGATAAATAATAAGATACCAATAGGAGAAGATAGTAGGAAAGAAGAGATGAGAAGGAAAATAGCAATACAGCCAACTACATAGGTAAATATTTATAGGCCTAAAACAGTGCCGTGGGAATTAGGTATTCAGCAGTGATGGCACAGGGGAAAAAAATGTCTTTGTGTCTAGTTATTCTGGCATACAGTGCTATATAGCAGCATCCTGTGGAGAGAAGTTGAAATAGTTTTTGTTCAGGATGTGAGGGGTCTGCAGAGATTTTCTTAGCCCTTTTTCTGGTTTGTGCAGTATACAGATACTCAGTGGAAAATGGGCTAGTTGCAATTAGTTATTTTTCTGCAATCCTTTACCTGTGGGTAAAAGATGGGGACCACTTGATCAGCACAGACTTTAAAATAAGAGAAAGTTACCCTATCTGACCCTGGTGTTTTTCCAGACTTTTGTATGTGAAACAGACCTCCCACATCTTTTTCTGCAATCACTTGGCTGTTGTTGGTATATCTGAGATGGAGTAGACAGGATAGCTGACAGTGGTCTCCTTTCAAGCCTACAGTAGAACACATTCAGGTCACCTGTCAGTTGCCCATTCTCTTCAGCAAGGAAGGGAGGTGTGCTATAACCAGTGATATTTTCCAGGCTTTTCCTTACATTTGCTGGTTCATTTGTTGAGAGCTGATTCGTCATCTTTTCAGAGTAGCTTCCCTTTCCTTCCCTGATCTGTCTTGTTAATACATTCCTGGCCTATACATCATTCTATCTCCTTTCCTGTATGCTTCATCTGTGTAGATGTTTGAGCTTACCTGTGAAACAACATTTATTATTATTGTAAATGCTCACAAAATCTAATCTATGATGTTACAGTATCAGGTTTGCCAGGCTTAGTCTGGCACCTGACAGGCATCCTGCCATCAAAGACTAGAAGGATAAATGGGAAATAAAGCTTTGTGTGAATATGACATGAAACCGAAAGGGAATGACAGTGATAAAGACCAGAGAAACTGGGGGGGAGGGCAGAGCTAGCTGTCTGAGAGAGTGGAAGTGCAAACGGAGATCTACACTTTTCCCTGTGTCCACGGGACTTGCTGGAGTCGAGGAGATCCTGGAGGAATAACTGGAAGAGTGGGCATCCTGTGAAATGCTTCCAAGCGGTGGCTTGTGGCAGGACACTGCTAGAAACCCAACACGAACAGATCAAGTGGACCAGGAAGAAGGAATCTGACAATGGCTGATTGAACAACCTGACAGAGGGACAAAGCTAGCGATGAGCCAGCAGAACAATGGTGGAATAGTTTTGACCAGATTATCCCCTATGTTTCTTTTACAGATGAGGAAGTGAAAGGGAGTGCTTTTTTTAAAATTGTACAGTGAATTCCTGCTGCAAAGGAAGCCCAGAAGAACTGAAGGAGAAGCAGAGGAGGAGCGGCAGCGATAGAAAGACCAGCAAAGGGAAACGCCAGAAAGCAAGTCGGTGTGGAGACAAATGATGAATATTTAGAAGGAAAGAGAATGGAATTGTTAAGAAGGATGCAACTGCCCAAAATTCCAGAGGAGACAAAAACAATGCTTAATGAAGAGATTAGAATGTCTGAGGTACTTGAGGCAATAAACAAACGAAAGATTAATATGGTACCAGGCCTAGATAACCTCCTACCCGAAATATACAAAAAACACCAAAATAATTTAGCATCCCTATTACTAGATGTTTTCAATGCAGTTTTAGAAGAAGCAAAAGCACCGTAATCCTGGCAGGAAGCAACTATAACTTTGATACCAAAAGAAGAGGCACATCTAGTAATCGTAAATGTATAAAATACATTTTATAGTAATAAAAAACTATAGACCTATATCCCTTCTAAATGCTGACTATAAGATCTTCGTGACAATAGTTGCAGATAGACTCAATTCTTTTTTAACAAATTTATTCATAAAGATCAAAATGGTTTCCTACCCAATCAGCAAATAAAATATAACATGAGAACTATATTGGATGTTTTAGAGTAGTATGAAATACATAGCGGTCAACAAATGGCAATATTGCACAAAAGGCTTTCGATAATGTAAAATGGACATTCCTTTTACCACAAATTAGGCACATGGATTTTGGTGAAAAATTTATTAATATTAGTATGATATATTCAGAACAAAAGGCTAAAATAATCATAAGCGGAGAGGTAACAAAGGGTGTTAAGATCCAAAAAGGAACCAGAAAGGGCTGCCCATTATCTCCACCACTTTTTATACTCACCTTGGAAGTATTGACCAGAATTGTTAGGAAGGAAACACAGATAAAAGGTTTAGAGATTTAAAAAGAGGTATTTAAATTACAAGCATTTGCGGACGATTTGGCATTTATTTTGAAGGAACCAATACAATCAGGACCAAAACTTATTGAGGTACTAGAAGAATATGGTAAAGTTGCAGGGTTAAAAATTAACAAGGATAAAACAAAAGTGTTAATTAAAATTATGAGAGAGAAGCAGAAAGAAAATCTGGCCAAAAATGGGTATACAGATTGCCCAAAAAGTCAAATATTTAGGAATTATGTCATCAAGATGCACCACACTTAAAGAAGACAATTATGACAAACAAACCAACAAATTAAAGAAGATTTGGAAAGATGGAGTAACCTAAGATTATCACTAACAGGAAGGATTTTGGTAATTAAAACGAATGTGCTCCCAAAATTGTTTTTATTTCAAAATATACCTATAAAGTTGAACCAATTTTTTTTAAGAATTAAACAAGACAACCTCAAATTTCATGTGGCAGGGGGAAAAATTGAGGATCCAACTAAAATTACTTCAAGAAACCACAGAAAGGGGAAGATTTGGCCTTCTGAATTGGGACATTTATCATCAGGCAGCTTCACTTACATGGATTAGAGAATCGATAGTATTAGAAAATAGAAGCTAGAAGGCCACAACTTGCAACAAGGATGGCATGCGTTCTTATGGCCTGACAAGCTAGGCTCATACCGATATTTTCAACAACATAGAATTAGGTAGGCACTATTAAAGATCTGGAATTAAACCAAAAAGCAAATATATTTAGAAATGCCAAATTGGATATCAATAGTAGATATCTATTGTATCTAACATATCCAAATTTACTAAAACAAGGGAAAGCTATTACTTATAAAGATGCCTTAAATGAAGATGGAGATTTAAAAACGAGACAAGCCATAAAACAACAAGGCATGGATCTATAGATACAAGCGAGGTATAAAAAGGACAAAAAAGAATGGGGGATTAACATGCAGGAAACAGTTTTAGATAAAATTCTAGAGCCTAGAGGCTAAATTAATAAGGCCTAGCCTATAAACTAGAGCAGTGGTTGCCAACCAATGAGCTGGGAACCATTGGTGGTCTGTGAAAAAAATGTGGTGCGCAGAGAAATGTCACCCCGAAAGCATCCTCCAAAGCAATTAATTCAGGCTGTGTGGGAACACAAGGCTGTGCTGCCCACATGGCCCATGGGAACACAAGGCTTGCATCACTTGCATTGTGAACAACATGAAGTAGTGAGGGGACGGGGGAAAGGGCATAGGGGCAACTTGCCCAATGTGCCCACGTGCCTGGCCTGGTCACCGAGCTGCTTCTTTCCGCTTCTTCTTCTGCTTTTGACTGCATGCAAGGAAAGTAGCAAAAGTCTTTCTTTCTCTTCCCCAAACTCTGCCAGATATGAGTCTTTGGGACCCTGCAAGGCATCCTGCTCCAAGAGGCTGCGTCAGCACGACAAGTCTCACAAAGACTCATTTCTAGTGGAGTTTGGGGGAGAGAAAGAAAGACTTTTGCTGCTTCTGCTGCTTTCCTTGCATGAAGCCAAAAGTCTGTCTGTCTGTCTCTCTCTCTCTCCCCCCCCCCCCAAGAATTGGAGCTGGGGATGGTATCCTGCGATCCCAAATAAATAATGATCGATTTGTAGGAAGAAGGGGTGGGGAATTTTCCTGCAGACTTTTTTGGGAATTTCCCAGAGTCTCTGGTCCGCGGGATTTAAAATGAGTTTGGTGGTCCCTGAGGTCCAAAAGGTGACCCCTGAACTAGAGGAAGAACAGGTAAGAGAGACGATGGTGATACGAGCTAGAGACTTTGGGTATAGCATCAAATTGGATCAATGGCAAACAGTATGGGAAAGGAATAATAAGATCACCCTGGCCACCCCATATAAGGAAATTTTACTTAAAATATTTTATCGATGGCGTCTTCTACTAGCCAGATTGGTTAAAATGTACAAAAACCAGTCCCCAAATTTTTGGAAATAGTAACTGTAACGGAGTACGTTCTACCATGGTGGAGCTGCAAAAAAGCGCAAATGTTTTGTCTTAAAACAGGGAAGTGGTTTGAGGAAATGTTGGGTTTCAAATTAGACCATGTACCAGGATATTTTTTATTAGGAATCATATCAAAAAAGTATAACAAGGATGAGCTATATTTAATTATACATGTTATTACTGTGGCAAGAATAGCATTTGCCCAGAACTGGAAGGAGAAAGTTATACTGAGTGAAGACGAAGTTATAAACAAAATTCTGACATGTGGTGAAATGAACAAGCTAACTTTAGAGATGAAAAACAAAGCGAGTTGGAATATTATGCAATTTGGAATAGATTCTACTATTGGTGGGGGCAGAAAGAAAGGTCTTACCGTATATACTCGCATATAAGGCGACTTTAGAACGCTTTTTCCCCCCCCCCAAATTTGGGGGTCGGCTTATACGCGAATAAATCTGCTGCCCGACTTCGTGCGGATGAGAGCCAAGACTCTCATTGCCCTTCGCCGGGCCAGCAAGCCTTCGCCGCGATGAGAGGCCAGACTCTCATCGCGCGAAGCCGCTGCCCACGAAGGCGATGAGAGTCTTGCTCTCATTGCGCGAAGCTCGGGCAGCCAGATTTATTCGCCGTATAAGCCGACCCCCAAATTTGGGGAAAAAAAAAAAGGCGTTCACCCATGGTATTTGGGGGTTGGCCTTATATGCGAGTTTTTTTCAAAAAATCCTCATTTTTTTGGTTTGGCAGTTTTTTAAAAGGGTTGGCTTATATGCGAGATCGGCTTTATATTACGAGTATATACGTAATTTGGAAAAGAGTTGTGAGAAAGTAATTGAGAGTAGTTGAAATGAAAGTAGGACCAAAGATTTTGGAAATGTAAATACAATGAATGACTAACTGTATATATTTAGAATTATTTATTGTATTGGTATTCAAGTTTGTTCCGGGGTATTTTTCCATGTCATTATAGTTGTGCTTTTAAAGTTGTAGGCAAAAGTTTCGGCGAGAATCTTCATCTGCCATCATCAGCAGACGAAACACATACAGAGCCTGATGATGCATCGAGATTCCTGCCAAAATGTTGCCTACCAACTTTAAAAGCACCAACTATAATGAACGTTGGGAAAATACCCAAAACAAAGCTGAATACCATAACCATAAAATACTCCGCAAAAACTTAAGAAAACATATATTTGATTGTATAATAAGGAAGGTATATATTTGTGATTTTTTTTTTTTTGTTTTTTTATTTTTGGCCAAAAGTTATGTCAACCAGTTTCACCAACGTTCAATGTTTTCAATTGTTTTTGTTCAAATAAAAACTACCCCCCCCAAAAAAAAAAAAAAGACCAGAGAAACTCTTAATACTCGAAGCTATTTTGCACTGCGAATCTAAGGCCAGGCACCCTGAAGAAAGAATATTTGATTATCCACAAATATTCTCAGTGTTTTAAAACAACTTTGGCAACTCAATATGGCTGAAGATGGGCTGATCACAGGACCAGAGCTGGGATGAAGGGAAACGCTTTCTGTATTCTTTTGAAGTATGGGAAACCCAAGCTAGTCTGACTTTAATGCAGCCAAACATCTTTTTTTGGAATTAATTACAAGGAACCTAGCTGTGGGAGATACTTTTTAATTAAAAAGATTTAAAGTAAAATTACTTTATTCTTTTAAAAAAATATAGATGGAATTTGAATCGAAGATTGCGACACTTAGAGGGAACTATAAGTAACTAATTTATTATATTTTAAATAATAAGAACACTTTAAATTTGACTTCTGACGCAGAAATGGAGCCAAAATACATTTATCATATTGAAATATATTTGAACAATAGGACCCAAAAATTAATTTTTCAAGAGTACCTGCTTAAACAGACTGTTTAAAAGATAGTATTGAAGTTTTTCCAGATAGACAGACTGATCGAAAAGTGATTTAAAACTAGCAGGCTCAAGAATATATGGAAAAAGATGTTACATATGAATAAAGTGGCTGATGTCCTAATAATAAAATGGATATACAATATAACAAACAAGAGAGAATTATGGAACAATTTTTCTATAATGGATTTGCAAAAAGTTTGAAGAATTTTTTGTGGGAAGGAACAAAATAAAAATGAAAACAATGACATCTTTAGGACATTATCTAATGCATTAAAGATCAAGATTATAAAAAAAAATAAACGGAATGTAAAAGTTGTTAAATAGATTATGTTATTCATGGTAATCCTTTTGTGACTTTTGCTGATCCAGGATTGAAATGACAAAGTTTTAAAAATTTGTCATAGATTAAAAATGAGATATGGGGAAATATTTATTTGTTAATATTTTAAGAGGTTATAAATTCATTAAAATTGTCATGCTTGTTATGAGGGGAAATAATTTCCTTTATATATTTCTTTATTCTCCATATGTTTTTCTTTTACTGCACTTCCTAATATTATTTTTTATTTTTTTTTCAGTTTGTATAAATTTTCTAATTCATATGTAATGTAATTTTATAAAAATTCATTACCCCAAAAATCCCAATAGTTCGCTTGTTTTATTTGGTTTAGTACCCATGTTCTCAAGGCATTCAGCAGGGATTTGAAATATTGTTTTGGCTTTCATAATAGATTTGGAATTTTTCATCAACACAATATTTTTTGTAACATCATCATAATCATCTAGATTTATATTCTGACTTTCATCCAACAGCATAAAGCAGGCTTTAAAAGGATGTTTCCATTCTACTCCCACACATAATGTTGTGAAAAATGGATGGTCTTAAAATCATTCAGTGAGTGAATGAACTTGAAATTGGGTGATCTTTAGGCTAGTTCCCACTGAGCGATGATGCAAACGTAGCAAAAAGGGACACAGCCGGTATGAGCAAAATTTCGGGGGTGCTCCATCCGTTGGCATCTGCTCCAAAAAGTGGTGCAAAATTTGCATAAACAGAACGGAAAAGAAAGGAAAAGAACAGACGTGGGTAGTATGTAGCGGGGATGTAAGGGATGTTCATAGGAAGCCTAGAGGATGTATATAGCGATGCAAACGTTCACTGTTGTATCCTTTCTATTTCCGTACCTACTAAATGCTGTGCTAGACGTTTCCGTGCAACTTTTGTTTCCTCCCTCTTTCCGTTTTCAGCCTGCAGTGGATGTGAGTTAGGGGATGCCCAGAGGATGCACGAGAGGTACAGTGGACGTTTAACGGAATGATAAACGGACATAGAACATGTTGTTCGCTCAGATTGTCGCGGATGTACATGTACGCAGCGGAAAGTTCATCACGTTCACAAAAGTTTTGTGCAGCTTCAAATCTTCTGCGCGGATGAAATCTCAGTGGGAATCGGATGCTCGAGGCATAGAGTGTATGAAACATGTATGCAATGAGTACACAACGGATTGCATAGCATTTTCCAACGTTTTTTAACGTTTTACATCCTCTTTGCATCCGTTGGTGCAGTGGGACATGGGTTTTAGTTTTAGTCCAATACCTTAACAACAAGATTAAACTTTTCAGGAATATTTGACTCATTATTTGGTTGTCAAAAGTTCCATTTGAAAATGAACAGCAAAATAAAAATTGCAATGTTTAATAACAAATTAATTTCATAAATCTTTTGTTTGTCCCCTCATAGGAAAAGTGAATCCTACTCAGTGTGAGGCCATAACTATGGTAGCAGCACAGGTGATGGGAAATCATACTGCTGTTACAATAGGAGGCAGCAGTGGTCATTTTGAATTGAATGTCTTTAAGCCTATGATTGTAAGTTTGCTAAAATTATAATATAACTGAATGTCATAATTTCACTATGTTATAGAGACTTAAGAGATTGTAATATGTAATTCTAGATAGATTTATTGATGGGAGTCACCTTCTGTACATATGTTCATTTCAATGTTTGGTCCTAAATTTGATTTCATGTGTTACACTACAAACATAGAAGTAGTCTTTGACTTGTGGTCACAATAGAGCTCAACATTTCTGTTGTTAAGTGCGATACTTGTTAATTAATTTTGCCCCATTTTACAACCTTTCTTTCTACAATTAAGCAAATCATTGAGCAAACAGAAAATATACAATTATTTGTTCTGGTCTCTGGTGTATGACTGTAATAAACTGAATTGAAGTGAATCAGTGCAGTTGTTAAGTTAGTAATATGGTTGTTAAATGAATCTAGCTTCCCCCATTTTTTAGAAGGTCTCAGAAGGTGACCTATTACTGCAGACACTGCACCTTTCATAAATATGAGTCAGTCAGAATTTTGATCATATGACCAAGGGGATGCTGCAATGGTGGTTAAGTGTTAAAAACAGACATAATACTTTTTTTCCAGTGCTGTTGTAACTTCGAATGATTACTAAATGATCTGTTGTAAATCAAGGACTAGCTGAATGCAGACAAACAAGTTCACCACAATATTACTGAATGCAAGAAAAGCCCCAATGTTTTTGATGCTGTTCAGGATGTTTACCAAGTAAAGGCAAAGAATATTAGCTTCTCTTTACTATTGTGCTGTTTAAGGAATGTTAGCTCCTTATTCCTTTAGCAATAAGAAATCTATAATCTTTAGTTAAGGCAGGGGATACCTCATTGCCTTTCTTCTTAGCAATCCATGTTCAATTTGATGGCTTTCTGTTACTGGCTTACATTTGTTCAATGCCTTATAGGAACCATCTTGGACAAACCTTTCTTGAAAACATCCAGCAATAAAGCATCCACAACACCAGGAAGCAAGCTGTTTCATTGTTTAATAGTTTTTAATGTCAGGAAATTTTTCCTTACTTCTTGATTGGATTTTCCTCTGATGAGCTTTCAGCCATTGTTCTTGCTTTGGAGAATAAATTGAGATCCTCTTCCCTGTGACAATTCTTCTATTGGAAAACTGCCATTATGTCTCTTCTTAATCTTCTCTTATGAACTAAACATATCTAGTATTTTAGCCATTCTTCATAGGATTTAGTCTCCAGACCAAAGATCATCTGTATTTCTCTTCTCTATACTTTCTAGGGCCTCAGGATCTTTTTTGTATTATGGTGACCAGAATTGGATGTATATTCCAAATGTGTCATCGCCAATTGTGTGTTTTCCTTGATCTTGACACTATGCCTCTGCTGATGCAGACTGATGCTTTAACTTTTTATTATTTTTATTTTTATCCTGTATCTGTGCATCTTTTTTTTCTAATTACGTATCGTATCTTGCTTTGTCTTACTATTGAACTGCATCTCATTGGATAGGGCCCAATGTTCACGTATACCAAGATACTTCTGAATTTTGAGTCTGCTCCCTGAAATCTGTATTATCTACAAATTTGATGAGGGCTTCTTCAGTTCTCTTGTCTAGATTATTTATGAAGATGTTGAAGAGCACTGGGGCCAAGACACAATCTTGAGGAACCCACTGCACACAACTCCATGTAAATGTAATTCTACTGAGGACCACAAACTGAGTGTAGTTGGTTTTATCAAGAAGTAGGGAAGGTGTTGTCTACAATATCAAATGCCTTCTTTTGGGCCTGTTATTTATCATATAAATATTTATCTTTGATATTCTGTTGTAATTATGATAAAGCTCTTGTTAATCAATGTCCAAGTGAACAATTTTTTGTTAAATTTTTAATATATTTAGATTAGAAATGTGCTACATTCTGCGCGACTCTTAGGAGATGCCTGTGTCTCTTTCACTGAAAATTGTGTAATTGGAATAGAAGCCAATACAGAGAGGATAAATAAGTTAATGAATGAGTCATTGATGTTGGTGACTGCCCTTAACCCCCACATTGGTAAGCATCTAATCAATATTTTAAATATATATGCTAAAAATTTAGACATTTAAAAATAGGTATATTTTCACAGACATGGAATAATACATAGTTTGTTTTTATAAATTGTTGGAGAGTTACAAGTAGAAAATAGAAGGATATCATGCAAAATGATAAGATTAAGAGGGCAGATGTTGTGTCAGCAGTATTAAGATTGCCATTATGGGATCTTTATACTTTCATTTGCACACAGACAAAAAACAGATTTTGTTAGGTGATAGGATGTGTGAATCCATATAGTATCTTTTCTCATTGAGAAAAAGGAAGGCCTGATATTATTTATTACATTGTTTTCAGATAACTGTTCTTCTAGAGCAGGGGTGTCAAACTAGTGGCCAATGGGCCAGATGTGTCATGTGCAGGCTATACCCACCCGAGCTCCACAAAGGGAAAAACATCATGAAATGAATTTGACACCCATGTCCTAGAGTATTGATAAGCAATGTAAATCAGTGTAATCAAAAATAAAATTATATACTTTTTCTTTTTGTTAGGTTATGATAAAGCAGCCAAGATTGCCAAAACTGCACACAAAGAAGGGATGACATTAAAAGCAACTGCTATAAAACTTGGATTTCTTACAGCAGAACAATTTGATCAATGGGTAAAGCCAGAAAATATGCTGGGTCCTAAGTGATGCTACTGTATGTGATAAAACAGAACAAAAAATAAATTATATAAGTCAAAGGTTTTGTTGTCCAACCCTTATTCATAGTTGTGCTTGCATTCATAAAACTAACAACACAAAAATGAATATGTTACTGTAAAAACAAAAGTACCAGATGAAACAATTCAGGAAAGGTCTGCTTAATTTTCTACAATGTCAGATAGATTGGAATCAAGACATACACAAAAAACTATTATTTTCAAATCACATTGTTCCATTCCTATAAAACAGTGTGTATATTAAGGAATGCATAGTTCTCATCTAAAATAAATGTTTTATGCTTGTTTATGGTTGCGGTTAGATTTTATTATATTTTATTATATTTTGTATATATTTTAGTTTTTCTTTCCAGATAAAACAATGATAAAATGTTCAATAAATTAAAGAATTATTCTCTTAAGCAAAAACAATCTATTTGTTTTGACATAATTTTTATTAGTTACCATGATTAGTTAACATAAATTCAGATTTAAATTAATATGAAGTAGCTATTTTTTTTAAAATATTTGTGTATTCATATGACTTGCAGCTTTTATTTATTTTTATTGATTTAAGAACATGTATATGGCCACCCAATTTATTGAGTGACTCCAGGCAGCTTACAAATATAAAAGCCCAATACAAAAACAATAAAGAAATAAGCCCCCATCTCCCTGGTGACAATAATTTAATAAAGCATATGATGGGCTCCATCCCGTTCTGGGGTTCTCAGGACCATTTGCAAAACCATGTTTCAGCAGTTTGTGAAAGAATGTCAAAGTGGGGAGCAGTTTTATTTATTTCCAAGATGATAATGTTCAACAAAGAGGGAACCACCATGAAGAAGGCGCTTCTTCTTGGTCCTGCTAAATGAATCTTGTTAGGAGAGCATTCCTTGCTCACCTGTTATGGCGGATCAGTAGATTATAATCAGTTTACACAATTCCATTCAGTTCTGTACAAGACAATGCAAACTTAAAATAAATATCAAATGAATACATAAACATCTAAATAACCCAATACTTACCAGACAGCAGTTTCCATTCCCTTATAGCAAAAACATCCTTGTAATTTTAAAATTACCTAGTAGGTAGCATAAAGTCAGAATGCATTCAGCATTTAAAGATGAGTATGGAGATCTACTGCAAATAAAAGTCTTTGTACAACTGATAATATAACAAGACATGGATTGTGGTTCCTATTGCAGCCCTTTCTTTAGGATGTCTGGCAGCAAGCTCCAGTTATCTTCATTCCAGTTTTATTCCATTCCATTCTATCTCACTGCTTCAATAAAAAAGCCTTATCTTCATGGTTTTACAAGAGACCAAACCTGGGGAAGCATATTCCATAAAATAGGGGCAGTCACAAAATCCCACTAGGTGAATGGATTTCAGGGAAGAGATATGGAGCATGCTTATTATAGTGGGATAGGCAGGTTCTTAGAGAGAGGCATGCTGGCAGATAATTCAGTTCTTTGCCACGTAGAGTTTTAAAGCAGTAGTCGCCAACCAGTCGGCCAGGGACCACTGGTAGTCCGTGAGGAAATTTTGGTGGTCCGCAGAGAAATGTCACCATTCTCCAAATTCTCTAAAGCAATTCAGGCTGCGCAAGAACACAAGGCTGTGCTGCCCACATGGCCCGCGGAAACACAAGGCTTGTGTTGCTTGCATTGCGAACAACATGAGGTAGTGAGGGGAGGGGGGAAAAGGCATGGGGGGGAAACTTGCCCCATGCACCCATGTGCCTGGCCTGGCCACTGGGCTGCTTTTTTCCTGCTTCTTTCTTCTGCTTTTGGCTGCACACAAGGAAAGCAGCAAAAGTCTTTCTCTCCTGCAAACTCTGCCAGAAATGAGTCCTTGGAATTCTGCAAGGCATCCTGCTCCAAGAGGCTCTCCCTCTCCCTCTCTCTCTCCACCCCCCACCCCCCCGGGAACAAAGCTGGGGACAGTATCCTGCAATCCCAAATAAAGATCAATCGGTAGGAAAACGGGTGGGGAATTTTCCTGCACATTTTTGGGGGGATTTTCCCAGGGTCTCTGGTCTCATTTAAAATTATGAGTTTAGTGGTTCCTGAGGTCCAAAAGGTTGGCAACCCGATACAGGACACCTTGACAACTGTGCCCAGAACATGCCTACCTAACAAAAACAAACTAATCCCTCAGGTCAGTAACATCTTGTTTGGTTTCAATTTATTCTTCCAAATCAGGTCTTCCATATTCAGCCCTAAAGCTAATAATCTGGAAATATCAAATCCCAAGCGCTAAAGATTTACAACTGAATATCATCAGAATATTGAGCAGTAATTTCAAAGCTGCAAATGATCCATTGACTTCATATTGACATTAAATAACATGGAAGGCAAGAAGAAATCAGAATCAATATCTTTATTGCAGTCAATGACCAATCTTAGCAAGTTGAAATATTACTTGATGCAGAATAATTTCCAAAGAGTGAAACAGAAATTCCTATGATAACATTCTTGTAATACAAAGAAAATGGATCAATCAGAATGCAAGTCCAACTCCACACCTCATGAGTGAATAGCATTGCCTTATATGTCTCAACAGTATAATATTTCTTTTACTTTTTTTGTCTATCCACATGCCAAATTCTGGTCTAAATATAGACAGGAAAGGATGAAGACAAACAAAGTAACAGTCATCAAACTGCAGTCCCAGCTTGGCTAAATTCAGAACATTGGATCCTGGCTGATCGTTGATAGCATCACCATCTACTTTAGGTCAGCAGGAGATTCTGTTTTGAAAAATCTGTAGTATAAAATATTTAGAGGCACATACAAGGCAACCAGGATAACGATCCAGTATAAAAAAAAAATGATGTGAATAAATCCAATAATCTTGCCTACCTCCATGAAGGAATTTGCAAAGAAACAGATTCAGACATTAGAAGATATTGCAGTAGACAACTTTGGTATGGCATCACTCAAAGTAACAATAAGTAACCCTAGCAAATTCTGGGTATAGTTTTGACTATTACTCAAAAAGGCAGGTAATATCCAGATATCACATGTCATGGATCCACTGAAGGCTGGGTCATTTATCTGACAGTTACAGAAAGCTCCTTTTGATGGTTTTTAGTGGATGCAACTATAAGAAAATCTATTACCTTTTTCCTCCATGAAAACTGTGGTCTATATCTTAATATGATAACTTTACCTCTAGTCCAGTACCCATAGTTGTTCAATACATTTGTGCTCATATTTCCTCATTCAAAACACTATAACAAGTCCACATATAATACTATGCTACAGGCTTGAGCATGAGAAGAGATGCTTAGAAGTACATTAGTGATTGACTAGAAAATGGTTATTCTATGTTTCAACCAGGCCAGTGATAATAAAAATATTTGAAAAAACCACCTCCAGTGTGCTAAGACCATTAATCTCCAGATGGTGGGTTGACATATGGCCTCTGGTCTCTGTTCTTGTGCAGAGAAGCATGCAGCAACAATCTGAACTTTACCAAGTAGGGTTGCATCCCTGGCAAAACCATCCATTCTGGATCCTAGGTTTACATTAGCCACTGTTTCTGGAAATTTGAATGCCAATAACTATGGTAATCTTAAGTAAAACTTTATCACAACCCAAAAACATTTTGTTTCAAGTTTATACCATAGCATAAGCACAAGACTTGGTTAAAATCTCGAACTACCTGCTGTCATCTCCTTTCTTCTCAAAGTGACTCTCCTATCAAGTAAGCTATTAATCAGGGTTATGTTCTTCAATTCAAGCCATATTATTTATAAATAATTTATGGATGTTGAAAAAATTATAGGCTTATCATACATACCAGCTAGAAACACTTCAGATGAACTTTTTAACACATTGGTTTTTATAATAACTGAGCGAAACATCTTTAAAAAAAAAATCACATAATTAAATCAAGTTGCTCTTTGTAATAACCAGCGAATGTCAAAATGGATTATACAGTGCAATCACCTATAAATGGGGTGGCAAATTCAAAAAGCACAATTATCTATAACAAATAATCTATAAATATTTTAATGTACTACTTTTACACAAACAACAAAACCAAGTTTTAGAACTCTGAATACATCATACAGAAAGAAAAGTAATGTTAATTTCTTGGCATTAATAAAAAAACTGTAGTGCTGTAATATTTTCTAAAAACATTATCATTCATTATTTTATAACATAGTATTATTACGTGATATTGCAAAAGTATAGATTCAATCCCCACAATTGTTTTTGCTCGGAAATGTATATGAAAAAACATTCAGTTTGAACTTTGTAATTATGTTGCAGGAATCTGTGGGAGTCCAAATTCATCCACCAGTACACCATCCTATAAAATTGAAAATACATAATTTATGATTAACTGTTGCTTTTCCCCCAAACTTTGAAAACTCATTTTAAAGAGAGATTAATATCACGATAATCTTATTTTAAATTCTGAATAATCTGCCCCAGCAAACAGGAAAATATTGTATCATTTATGTCAAGCACTGACCTTGTAAAAATACTTATACTTAACTGTGATATTATTGTTTTACTTTAACTGAACAAAATACTTAGTAAGTTAACAATACAAATTGATACATTGATACAAATTGATACAAAATCCTATATGAGGATAATCAAATTAAAAGTTCAGCTGACTTTCATATGAAAAAGGATGCTTAAAATATTTCAGTCCGCACATGATTATTAAATGTGTTTTAAGTTTGGAGTGAAATATATTGGAGAATTTTGTTCTGAAGGTAGAACAAATCATATTCTGACCCAGAACCAAACCAAACCTGATAATTAAGAACAATAATGGAGCTGTGACTGAAAAAAGTACCCAATCATGACAAATTATAAAATGCTTCCATCCTAACCACATAGCAATAAGACTGCTATTTTTTAAAAGAATATATTTATCATTGATAAGGGGATGTGGGAGTTAAAATGAACAAACCAGACAAAACTATGCTGACAACTACAGGGCTATTAAGCTGCCTGGTAAGCTACTTGTTTTAAAAAGTTGCTATGGAAAAATTAAAATTTCATGTACTTGGGGCAGTGCACTATATGTACAACATAAGCTTTGTTTTTATTGACAGATATACAAGGAATGTGTGTATGCATGTTTATATGTATATCACAATTTGTTTTACTTTCAAATTTAGAAACTAGTAATCTCTCTCATAGAAGGATGTCATGCAGAAGTGTTGCTTAATGCTACTGAAGTGTGAATACAAGGCTACATTAATTATTATATAATTGTGTATGTGTGTTTTCATAAAATTTTTGGGCTTTGGCTGCTTCTGCCCTCTATGCATACACTTTGTCCTTTTGATACTAAGTTTCAGAACTATTAAAATGCAAAGATGATAGTGGGAGGTTGTTGGTTTGCTGAGTTCTACTTTATGTAAGCACAGTGTGCATGTTCTCTTTTGCTGCTGGAACACTAATTACTCAGCTGAGAAGATCTAAATAGCCTATTATGTACAAGTATAAATAACAGCAAACAACAATACAAGAAAACTGAAAGCACAACTACTGTGCTTTATTTTGATAAGTTTCAGAAAAATTTCAAAAGCTGTTACTATTCCCTATGTAGAATATTGTTCGTCCCAATGTTTTCAAAAAAGTTTTAAAAATCTTCCTTCAACCATTTCCCCACCCCCAAATAGGCAAGCAGGACAAAGGAAGCTTGCTTTTTCTGTGGTTGCCTCATTCTCTGGTCTAGAACAATCTTTGGCAGACCCCAACACTTCCTGCCTTTAGGCAGTTATGAAGACCTGGCTTTTCCTGCAGGCATTAACAGCCCTTTTAATTATTCTGTTGCTTACTCGCTATTTTATATATTATATATATTCAGTGTACATAGTGGGTTTTGTTTTGTTTGTTCTTTATTACTGTTCATTTTTTGCATGGTACATCACCCAGAATTGTTTGAACTGAACAACCTTACAAATCTAAAAATTTAAAAAAATATGTAATGTATTAGACATAATACCTTACACTATGTCATATATGAATTCATTTATTATATTTTAAATCATGATTTATAGGCTGGAATTATGTGAACTTTGTCACTTTGCCTTTGTCAACATACTATGATTATACTAATTGTTTTATTTGATATGGATTTAAGAAAAAGGCTATTAAACTGTTAGTAACCCCTTAAATAACTTCTCAAATTATCACAGCAATAAAAGACTAACAATGAAATGAAAATAAAAACAAATACTTCTAATATGCCTATTGTTGTTGCTTAAAAGATGAGCAATTAAAAAAAAACCTAACAAGTTTTGGTGAATATTGCTCTCTAAATGCCTATTGACTTCTATGTGCTATGTGATAGTGGAAGTGAGGGGGCAAAGAGTGACTCACTTTGTTTTTCACTTCACTTGGCATGCCTTCTGGAATTGATGGAACACTTGCAGCTTCATCAAGATAGGAGCTGTCTTCATCAGCTAGAAGTTCATCACCCAGTGCTTCTAGTTCTAAAATTATGTTGAGGACAGAAAATGTCTAATAAATGACTGAAATTTGGAGTGAAGTTGTTATATCTGATTTAAATTCAAACAGTACAGCAATTAAAAATACTAACATCTCTAGAAAACTAATTAAAAGTCATTTTAATTTATATATTGCTTTTACAAAAATATTTTCTTTTTGCAGACAAACATTTTAATGAAACAATATACCATTCTGTAGTTTGATTACCTAGCTTCAAGATGCAGCAGGAGATCCACAGTGAAATATAAGACTGAATACAATATAAAGTAATACTTTTTTGGGTTTTTTTCTTCATTTATTTTTGTTTGCTGGCAAATGGCTATAATAAATTGAAACTGATGAGAATCAGAAATGTTTATATTTGCTGCATTATTGATTCCCACATAAAAAATATGTTTACACTTTCTGCTATTTGCTTATAATCAAGACACTACTATATAAATAGAAATTAAATTACCTATACTGAACTCACCAAGCCTTGACTATACAATTACATCAACATTTAGTGGTAACTCACCTGCCTCCAAGTCATCTTCATCTATCTCTGGAGTTCCATAACTACGACCCAATGCTTCTTGAATTTCACCAGCATCTTCCATCATATCTTCCAACTGGTCTTGCAGGTCCTGGATTATAAAATATACATTTGCCTGAAATTAACAAAGCCTTTCTGTATTCTCTTAAGTCTTGTAATTGATAATATTTCATATTTGTACTGACATAAGATATACTTCTGTTGGATTTGAGCTACAATACACCATGATTTATTTAACCATTGTGAATTAAATATGAGAACCAAGCTATCGATTAGACTTTTTGAAAACACTGAAAGTAAACTATGATTTCCACTAATTTAATACTTTAAGGCTGGATCCAGCCGTTCTCGTTCTTTTCATGTTTTAAAAATATAGCACAGTAGAAATGCTGCTTAACTGAAACTTGCAACTCATGAAAGTTATTCGCTCTCATCTCAATCCATTTGACAGGGTTGCTGTGGAAAAATTAGAAGATGGAATGCTATGTATATCACCTTGATTGCTAACAATTATACGGAATATAAATCAAATAGACAGTTTAACTTATATAACAAACCATATGTATTTTACACACACACACACTGTGTGTGTATTACTATTTGTCACACAGATGTTTAGAATGGATGTGGCATTTTTATCTATTTATTGAATCCTTCCCAAGTACCAGGGATAGGCAGATGTTGATGTTTTATGGCATTAAGAGGCATCATCACAGATGTAAGCTCTTCAGAGCAAACCTGTCTTTTGCAATTGATTGATAATGAATTTGTCAATAATAATTAATAACTTAATGAATGTCATTATTATTATGGTTTGTCGCATAGCCAGATGTTCAGACTGGAATTGGCATTTTCGTCAGCTATCAAATTCTTTCCAAGGACCTGAGATAGGTAGATATGGATGTTTGATGTCACTGGATGTGAGCTATTCTGAGTCCTTTGCATTTAACTGGTGGTGAATTTGTCAATGCTGATAGTGTTCAAATGGTGCTCCAGTTGTTTTGGGATTGCACCCAAGGCATCTATTTCTATTTGTGTCTTTGTACTTTGTTATTTTCTCTAGTTGTTTCTCTTCTCTTCTGCTGTCTCCAAGTGCTATCAAATCTATTATCCAGACTTTTTTGTCTTTCTTATTGACAATTGTTAAGTCTGTTGTTAAGACAATTAATTAAGTCTGTTGTTAAGACAATTAATTGTTAAGACAATTGTTAAGTGGCAGGTGCTGTCTGTTTGAATTCGACAGTTTCAGAGAAATTGTAGCTTCTTTATTTTTTATATTTTTATTTTATGGTCCCACCAGTTCTTGCTTGCAGGCGAACAATACTTCTTGCAGATCTTCCAATGCATCATTGTTACTTTGTCATGCCATTTTTATGGGACAGACACTATTTGACTCCCCTAATGAGACCTGTACAATATTGTTAAACCCCTGACATAGTTCTTATTTTCCTCAAAGCACAGAAGACCAGAATCATGTCAAGGTAGTGCCTCATTATGATTTATTATGCTTAGTTGCATAGTCAGCCAGATGTTCAGACTAGATCAGTCCGTTTAAATGGTGATACAGATATCATCACAGGATAAAGCTGTTCCATGTAAAGCTGCCTTTTGCAATTGACTGAATTTGTCAATGCTGTTCAAGTGGGGTTCCAATTGTTTTGGGATTACGCCTATGACTATCGGTACTACCTTTGCTTTATTTTGCCACTGTCATGATGTTTCTATCTGCAGGTCTTTGTATTTTACTGTCTTCTCCGGTTCTTTCTCTTCTCTTCTGTTGTCTCCAGGTATATGGACACCTGTCACATAACATTCCAGACTTAACAGCTGTTGACAAGAAAAATGAAGAAATCTGGATAGTGGATTGTGGCAGGTATTGCCACATCCACTATTTGGACTTTTTTGTCTTTCTTGTCAACAATTGTTAAGTTTGGGATGTTATGTGACAGGTGTCTGCCAGTTTGAATTATAGAATAGAATACTTTATTGGCCAAGTGTGATTGGACACACAAGGAATTTGTCTTGGCGTAAATACTCTCAGTATACATAAAAGAAAAGATACATTCATTAAGAATAAAGAATCATAATGTACAACACTTAATGATAGTCATAAGGTACAATTAGCAATCAAATCATACTAGGAAACAGTCAATATAAATCATAAGGATACAAGCGACAAAGTTACAGTCATACAGTCACAAGTGGGAGGGGATGGGTGGTAAGGAGTGATGACAAGATTAACAGTAACAGTAGTGCAGGCTTTGTAATAGTTGAACAGGGTTGAGGGAATTACTTGTTTGGCAGAGTGATGGCTTTTGGGAAAAAACTGTTCTAGAGTCCCAGAGCATTTTAGTTTCTTCATTTTTATTGCTTTCTTTATTTTATTGTCCTGCTTGTTTCTGTTTACAGGCATTATTATTATTCCAGGCCAGAAAATGGGTTTTTTTAAAAGCAACATTAAAACTCACCTCAATTTGATCAATTTTTACTTTGTTGTAAGCTTTTTTCATTTCCTTCACTCCTAGTTTCATAGCATCAACCTAGAAAAGTTACCAGATAAAATAGTTAGACTCATAAATACCTATTGAATAAATAAATACAAATGTAATGAAGGGCAATTTTACCGTTGTTTTTGTATCTTTTAGGGACTGGATAGTATAGTTGGCTTGTTCCATATTGAAAGATTGCTGGGCAAGATTATCCCGTTGGTTTTCGTACCTATATTAATAATATGTAAGCTTAAAAATAGGACACAATTGCAGTACTACTTGTCTGTCATAAATACTACAAATCCAACAGTGCAAATTCAAGTCCCAGTCCCCAAATTTAGAACTTGAAACAAAAATGAGCATGTTAGTTCCTATAATAAATCAAGTCAAATCTTTATTATTGTCAAAAAGCAATAAAAGTTCTTGGAGTAAATGTTAACTAGTTTTCAATGATTCAAAAACAAAATCTCCCGATGAGTAAATGAGTTTTCTTGGGAATAATATGTTTTGCTAATGCCACCTTTGCGGATTTTCTTTACTTGCCAGTTCAAATCCAAAGTTCTCTAGTAGATTTCCATTCAAGTATCAAGTATTAGCTTTTTTGGATCTATGATGGTCAGCAAAGTGCTGTCATATTTAAATTCTGATTCTATTTAGTCTGAAGATTTAAAAAAAGTTAGCTTTCAATTTAAATAGATACTGTTTTAAGTTACGAAGTTACTAGTTTATCAAAATTCAAAATACAAAAAAATGGAAATACAAAGAAAAATGACAATAATGGGAAAAAAGAAGGAAGAAAAGATAAAGAGGAAAAATGTAGGATAAAATTAAAAAAGAAAAAAAAGAAAAACACTGACTTCCAATTTGTTTGGGCACAGTAGAATAAGGTAATAACATACACACCTCAACTTTTTATTTTTACATAATAATATATACCAGCCATATCTATAACAAACACATCAGCATAACCCAAAATCAAAATTTCATTTTTTCCACTTCAGGCAAAGTCCAGAAGCAGTTTCCAAACAAAAACCAAATCAACTATGTTTTTTCTTTAATCAAAGTAGTCAATTTAGCCATTTCTGCTAACTCCCATCAATTTTTGCACCATTCATTCACTGTGGGAACCAAAGTGTCCTATTTTTCTTCATAGAGTGTTATTGCTATCAATATATATCATATCAAAGTTCCATTTTTAAAAAGTTATCTGTTCCTTAAGCTCAAAAAATATATCTGGTTTTACCTTTATATTCACCTTAAGAATCTTCTGTATTAAGATTTGCTCCAATATTTCTTTGCTTTGTTACAGTCTACTATAAATGGTAAAAATTTCTTTGCTTACATTTACATTTTAACATGTTTGAAATTCCTTTATACAGTTTTCACAATTTATTTGGTGTTTGATACCAAGGGTTCATCATTTTATTAAAAAAATCTTTTAAATTATAATTTAATGTAAATTTTAAATCTTTCATCACATTTTTGACATTGTTTAAGCATTATATCCAATTATGGCCATTGTATCATATAATGTTTCACATATTCATTCTTCAAGTTCAATTTCAATAACAATTTATAAACCTTAGCAATATTTTCATCATTTAAAAAATGGTAGCTATATACAGTACTTCTAATTCCCTTTGAAGAAAGGGTCACCATAATTAAAAATATTATTTGACCATAAGTCCCCCAGACTGGCCTTGCCATCATTTCTTTTCTAGGCTTATACCTAAGGAGACCTCTTTGCAGAGAACCTTATGTTACCGTATATTTATTCCAAACTGTTGGGATGGCAAGTCTAACAAAATGGTTGTTGAAAATAACATTTACTTAACCTTATCATATCATATATAGGTGTGCCATCCAAATCTTAATTCATGCCCCTTCAGCTTGAGTAACCTCTTGTTTTGGAGAGTTACCTACTCTTTAAGCCAGACCGAACAACAGGCATCAAAGTACAATTTCAAATCTAGTAAACCCAAACCTCCTCTTTCCTTAGCATCTTGCAATAATTTATATCTTTATTTTTTCCTTGTCATATAAACTTGAGATTCCCATTTGCCATTGTTTAAATGGAATATCAGTTATAAGTACTGGTAAAGCCTGAAACAGAAAAGGCATATTTAATAAAACATTAATTTTAATTACAGAGATTCTATCCAACAATGATAGTGGCAATTTATCTACTTTAATAAGGTTCCTTTTGATACCATTTTGAAGACACACAACATTATTTTGAAATACTTTAAAATTTATATTTGTCAATGTAACCCCAGGTATTTCACCTTTTTCTCCACCAACTTTTTATCAATATTTCATAGTTCTGGGAGTTTATATTCTTAACAAGTTTATTTTAAATCCTGCTAAAGCTCCAAACTCATTTAATTCTATGACCATCAAATATTCTGTGATGGTTTTTCATATGTTCTATGATGGTTTTTGAGTTTTTAAAAAAATATAGCTAAATAACCAGCAAATTCTCTAATATCCTTATTCAAAATTTCAGCACCAATATATATACAACAGGAAATAAGGGGCATCCTTACACCTTGAATGCTTTTTGATTTCACATGATTTAGTTAAGTCTCCATTAATAACAATGTTTGCTTGCCGTGATATAAATCACATTGACACCTTGAATAAATTTCTCCCAAAGTTCCTATCTTTCAGAAATTTTAACATGAAAACTAAAATTGTTGAAGGCCTTCTGTTCATCTAAAAATATTAAAGTTACCTGTTTCTCATTAAGATATTGTATAATATTCAAAACATTGTCTCTTAACTATTTTTTTGACAAAAGGCCAGATCTTCATGGAGTGACAGCAACAAACTTGGTCCCAAAATGTGGGCCCATTTTTCTGTTGCTAGGATCCTAAATCCAATGACTGTTGAATTGAAATTTCCTATGAATCTTAAAATGCATCCAGTTTTCCATTGTAGTTTTTTGAAACCTGTCACTGAGACGCACACTTGCATCCTGCCATGAAACTCCCCCCCCTCCTAGGAGAATATTTTGAAGTTAAAGAAATCCTTGATTCTCACTGCAAGAATCAAGACCCAAGTGACCTATTTGCATATGATATGCTGCTAATTATTGTTGTATTTTGTTTTGTAGGACTAGACTTGTTTCTGGAGGGACAGCATATCATGGCTGCATTGCATCTATCCAAGCTTCATGAGCTGGCAGCTGAACATTAGCATGGGGGGGGGGGAGAGAAATATTGTAATGTAAGAAAGAGGAACCTAGCTGAGCCATGTGAGAAGCTCCAGCTACCTAAGGTCAATAACAATATGCAGAGCTGGGAACCGAGTACCTGTTTCCTGAACAATATATAAGTACCAGTGATTCGACATTTGCGGATAACCAGGGGGATGCCTGGGTGGGAAAGAAAGAACTTTCATTTACTTTGGGTTTTGTTTTGTTTTTTTTGCATGAGAAAACCTCAGATTCAGCTTCTGCTACTTCTGTAACCATTAAGCTTCAGTAAAGTATACTCTTGGGGAAAAAAGGACCAGGAATCTTTCTGTGCTAGATGACTGAGTAGGACAGATGACAGATTTAAAATGAGGCTTTATGTACATAACAACTCCATTAGTCTTTTGTAGACAAGCTGATATGAATTCCTCCAGTCTTTAGTTATTATCTTGCATCTTAATGTGTTTCTTTAAGACAAATTATATCAACACTCAATTTTCTCAGATATATTATTTATGCTTAGACGATGCATCTGTGCCCCATTAATATTCCATGTTATATACTTATTAATACTTATTAATACTTATTATTAGTATTCCATGTTATATACTTATTCTTCATCATTACATAGTTTAGCTAGTTCCTGTGCAACCATCTCTATCACCTCTTCCTCCAATATCATGTTTGTTTATTTATATCCATTGTTTCAGCTGGGTCCAAATTTAGTTTCTGTTTAATCGAGAAATCCTTGGCTTCCTCCATAGAATGCAATCTAAATCTTTGCTCTTGGAAGGTAAATATTACTCCTTCAAGTGACTTTCTTTTGAAAAAAATTACAAAGTGAAGGTATCTTTTTCAACAGATACCAATTTTTCATGGTTCGTGGTTAAAGCTGGTTATTAAGTTTGAAGAAATTTCCCTGGGAAAGGGAAGTTCTGGAAATCAACCCTCTTGTTTCACTGGGTTGCTGGAAACTCTCTGAGAGCTTCTGGGAGAAGCGATCAGATGAGTCTCTAGCTGGGGACAGGAAACCTAGGAGCAAGTTCACTGTGGGAGAATCAGTCTTCATAAAATACTTTAAAATAGGTAATAAATTTGTTCTTGCTTCTTAGACTCATATTTTGTATATTTACTTTTTGCTCTAAAAGAAGCTGTTCTTGACTGCAACTTGCTTTTCTTTTTCTTTCCTTTTCTTTTTTTTTAAGCAACATCATTTCTGAAGGTTTTGATTTTAAAATGGTGAGGAATTGCATAAAACCAAACCTGAATAAGGAAACTGGAAACTATTTCAGAAATTTAAGGATTTAAGGAAGAAGGATTTTATTTCTTTTAAACTAACTTCACTGATTTTCCACAGTTTTAAAATCAAGAAAAAAGACATTCTAAATGGTACTTTTAAAGTCTGTTGTGAGGAGAAAAATGGTTCTGATTTTACTTATTGCTGATTGGATAAGAGTTAACATCAGACTTGACTGTAATGGAAGATTTGACTGTAATGGAAGATTTGACCACAAAAGGGACCTTATAACCTAGTTTTAATTGTAAATTGTATCGTAGCATAGTAGGAGTACTGTTTGACTACAACAGAACCAAACTTGCAGGGGCTTCCCACTTTGACATCCCACCCCACTCACTTCCCATCCAGTGAAGCCCTGCCTATCACTGCCCTCCTCTGACAGCCCACTCGCTCACCCTCCCAGCTCTACAGTCAATGCCCACAGTGAGTTGTCCCCACAATGAATTTATGGTGCTGAGATGTCTTGCAAAGAGATAGCAGCAATGAGTTGGCAGTGGCAAGAAGGCCGCCCCTTTCTTGCCAGGTCGAGATAATGTGGAGTCATCCCATTCTGAGCTGGGACAGGCTGACATTAAGCAGATTGGCAATAACTTTCAATCCAAAGACTTGCATCTACTATGGGCCCATGCATGGAATGCCCATCCTTGGGAGTGAGCAGAAAGAAATAAAGAATTGGGAAGAAGATGCTTCAAGAGACAGGAGAGGGGAAGACTTCCCATGTTGGAGGAGTGGACAGAAGCCCTGGGGAACCAACTGAAGCCCCAGTGGTCCATAAGTGTCAGAAAGATAGAGGACTGGAAAGGAAAGCCCTGGAGTAACTTTTTCCTGGGGAAGCCAAGGGAGACTACCACGGGCACCACTCACTGAAGAAGAATATGGGACAATGGAAGGTGAACAAGACCTTTACAATGTCATATTTGAGCAAGCCACTGATGTCCTCCTGAGGGATGCTTTACAGAATGTACATGTAATCTCTCTCAAGACTCCAGAAGCATGCCTTTTTTGTAGCAGTATTTGCTTTTTGGACTGAGATTTTCCCCACAACCTAATAGCCCCAATTCTACTGTTGTTTAGAAGAGCCATAAAAACCTAGCCCTTCATCTAGATCTTTGGTAGGAAGAATGAGAACTGTCACTTCATTATCCTTGCCATCCTTTTTTTTTCCTTTTATTTTGACACATTATCCTGGTATAGCGGAATAACAAGGTCAGTGATAACTAATGTTTTTGAGAGAGCAAAATCAGAGGAGTGATGCTTCCTATTGGGTGCTTCCTATTGGGTGTCTCTGGCACTAAATCATTAAGGATGACTAAACCAGTCTTGAAGCAGACAAAAAATGTTAAAGTACTAAACTGATTTCACAACAAAAATATGTGCTACATAGGAAATGGCTTTTTACATAGTCCATTTCTTTAGAGTGCTTAATTATTTAAATCAATCTTTGCCAACACAGAATATCATAACACTGCAAATGATGTAAAACTAATCATTATGCAACCATAGGTGCTATAAGGAAGCTAATTAAAACAATGAATTCTTGGAATGTAAAAATCCAGAAAATATTTCAGAACAATTACAATAAATTATGAGAAAAGAACCTTGAAGATAGAAATAATACCATTAAATTCCACAAAATAAATGAAAAATATCACAATTTGTTACGAGACATTCTAACAGCTGCAAGGACAAATTAGCATTACAGTGGAAAACTTGCTGAGAATATATTACACAATAGGGCAAATTTAGACATTTGGGCTTTTAAGATAATAAAAAATAGCTTTCATAAGAAAAAAATCATAGTGTTTTCTAGGCCAGCATCTTTACCACTACACCAAATATCCACCAAATCTCACGTGTATGCCTCCAGACGGTTTATAAGACTAAATGTTAATGCTCTTGTTACTATTGCGTGTTCTGCAAGGATATGTTTTATAACTTGCAATTTGATGAAATATCTAGAGAACTCTGGTTCACTTTATGTATAATCCTATGAAAATAGAATAGTTCAGTTCCTTGAGCCTGCCTATAAAACTTGTCATGGCTTCAATGATGTAGTTATAATTTTATGTTTGTGTTTTATTTTATTGATTTACTCTGTTAACCTAAAAAAAGAATTATTTTCATGGAATGTAATTAATAATTAAGAATCTGTTAGCATCTTTTCCTACAAACAATAAAAGTGCTATTGGATTCTAGGACTTCTGGTTTGGGTCTCTTCAGCAACAGACTGAAATCTACGATCATACGTGGTTTCAATCTGTGCTTGCCGCTTTAGTACCCCGATCCTTTAGATTTGGGGCTGAAGCCACCCCTTAAAGGTGATGAAGAGGGGGAAGATTGCTAGCTGAGTGGAGGGGAGCTGAATCTCTCCTCCTTGGCTGGTCTAAACTCCCTTTCCTGAAGGTGGTTGCAGCGGTGGTCAGAAATAGCCACCTCAAAGAAGAACCCAACTGGATAAGATTGTGCAGGAGGAAGACAAAGAGGAAAGCAGGACAGACCGGGCTAAAAACAGAAAACATATCTAAGCAAGGTACCCCTGAATCTAAAAGTACTCAGAGGGATATTTCTGAAGAAGATCTTTAAGTGGTGAAGGAAGAGAGAAAAGGAAGTTTAAAAACCCTTTTTTTACCTTTATATTGACAATTACAATGGTATGGAAAGAAATTTATATTAATTTATTTTGACACTAATAGGCAACCTTAAGCTGAAATCTAAGTGTCAAAAAAGAGAATAAAGATTTTTCTTGGTCATTTTAAGCCTAAAAAGGAGAAGAGTGGAGCAAAAGGGTGGGACTTGGAATAATGGAAAAAATGGAGTGCCACCTGGAAAAATATAAAGAAACTTTGAAAAGACTCCTGAGGATACATTGTAACTGAAATCTTATTAAAAGATACAGTAACCATAGAAAGAAAAGGTAAAGGAAAGAAATAAGGACAGTCTGGGATTTCATTTGGTTGATTGTAAAAAAAAAGTTTTGTTTTTTTCTTTCTTTTTCTGTTTTACTTAAGTCAATCGGGTGCTGGTTCAAAGTGTTTACATGCCATCACTCCTGGAGGAATTGAAGATAAGTCTTAAAAAACAGAAAGAAGATGCAGAAGGAGGAAGATCCTTTGGCTTCGTATTTGAATTTTTTGAAATGGAGATTCTACAAACTATGAAAAGGCAAAGGGGAAAGCTTCAAGGAGCAAGAAGAAGGTGGAACAAGAGAAAGCCATTTTCAATGATCAAATAATGCAAAGTGTGTAATAAGGGGGGAAAGGCGGGAAAGGAATTAAAAGTTTGAGATCAAAGGGAACAGCCAAAAAAGAAAAATAGTCTGAAAAAGAAGTTATAACAGCATGGAGAAGCAGAAAGAAACTACAGAAAGGAAATTGGAGAAGAGAACAGCATATAAAAGGGATGCAGAAAAAGGGGGAAAGATAGAAAGAGAAAGAACTTAATGAGGGACAAAACAGGAAATAAAGAAAAAGGAGAAACATACTAGGATTAAAGGTATTTGCTCAGCTAGAAAACACAGAGACAATGGTTTAAACTAGTTAAAAGTGAGGATTCTGGCAAAGGTACAAAAGATAGTGTGACAGGAGAATACCGTAATGAGTTAGAAATATATATAAGTAAATTAATCGAGAGATAAACTGGATTGTTATGTAATGGTATGTTTATTTATAATTAATTCAATAATAAAGAAGAGAGGGAAACACCTGCAATTGTTTCTGAAGATTGATAAATATTGAAATGAAATGTGAAAGATTTTATAAGGAAATTCTATACCAGTTTTAGAATGAATTTGAATAATTATTTTGCTTATTATATAGAAATTTATAAGATAAAACTATATGACTATCCAATGGTATGCTTATTAACAGTTATTGTAATAATGAAGAAGGAGGGAAACATTTCAATTGTTCTCAAAGATTGATACACATTCAAAAGAAATGTGAAAGATTTACAAGTTCATACCAGTACTAGAATGGATTTTGATAACTATTGTTTACTACTGTTTATATACATATACATATATAAATATATATATATATGTGGATGTTTGGTTATTCAGGTTTTCTCCCATGTAAAATTTGAAATATCTAGGCAACGTTTCGATGAAGTCTCATTCATCATCTTCAGGCTTGTTTCTTCAGCTCTGTGCTTCTCAGAGGAAACACACACACACACACACACACATATAATTTATATTAATTTATATATGCGCACACACATATATATATATATATTTTTTCTTAAGTTTTTGTGGTACTTACATGTATGGTATTAAGCTTTGTTCGGGTATTTTCCCACGTCGTCACAGTTGTGCTTTTAAAATTGTAGCACATTTTGGCAGAATCTCATCTGCCCTCATCAGGCTTCTGTATTGTGTTCGTCTGTGAGTCAGACTTTTTTTAGACTGCCTTCAAACAGAAAGAAAAGAGCAGCCATCCTTAGAAACCCCAAGATAAATTGGACCTCGGAAAACCAAGGCATATATGAAGTCCCCTGTGCATCATGCCCGGCCCACATACATTGGGACAGGACCAATAGTCAGAATAAGTACCAACCTAGATGACACAAAAAAGCAGATTAAAAAAGCGTTGGAACACACCTCTTCACATAAGATAAAACAAATGAAAACCACACGTCACAACATAATTCAGGCACCAAAACCCTAGCCCACTATAGAAAAAGCCCCAGCCACAGATCATCAGAGAAGCCATCAGATTGAAAAAAGACCTGAAAGCATTGAATAGAAGAGATGATTCAGAAGAGATGACATGGTCAATCATTTGAAGCCTGGCCACTACTCAAATAGAAAGATCTCCACACACAAGCCAGCACAAACAATATACAAAAACCCATACATAGAACATACAAAAAACACACCTCAACCAGGTATTCCGAGAAAACCTAGCTTGCTTAACAATGATAGCCATCCATTTACTCAGAGCCAAAGCGCACAAAAGCTCCAATCACAGGAACACAATGTTGACCAGCCAATCAAGACAAAAAAAAAAAAAGCCAACAAACAGACAGAGATATATGGAAAACCAATTCAGCAGAACACAGGCAAAACATCCAAAGGACAATAAACACTAGACCAAGACCCCCAACCAATCAGGATGAAGAAAAACCAATTCTGCGGCAGCCAGTTAGACTAGCCCCAAATTTAAAAATGAAAAACTTAAAAGTCTGACTCACAGGACGAACTTCAATACAGAAGCCTGATGATGGGCAGAATTAAGATTTCTGCAAAGAAAATTGCTACAACTTAAAAGCACACTATAATGAAGTGGAGAATACCCGAACAAAGCCGAATATAACACAAGACACACATATATTGTATGCTATTCATCTTTAGGAAGCTAGGTTTCACTTTGGGTGCCGGGTTGGGGTGGTCGTCTGAGCTGGAGGTAATCAGAGGGAGTCTGCATTTTGCCATGTTTGCCATGGCTTGTGGTAAGTGGGAGATCTTTCTATTTGAGAGTGCAGGCTTCAAATTGATTGACAGGTCTGTGCGTGGATCATCTCTTCTATTCATGCTTTCAGTCTTTTTTCAATCTCTATGGCTTCTCTGATGATTTCTTGGCGGGGTTTATCTGGGTAGTGGCTAGGTTGGGTGCCACATGATAGTTGATGTTGTACCCGTGACGTTTTCGAAGTGGGAGGTGCTGTTCCAGCTTTTACTGCATTTTGTGTTCATTAGGCGCGGCTTATTCTTCTATTTGGTCTTGCTCCAATGTGATGTGGCCGGCATGATGCAACAGGGAACTTCGTATATTGCTTGGTTTCAGGTCAATCTTTGGCCGTTTGGGTTTCTAAAGGATGGCTGCTATTGTTTTGTCTGTTTTGACAGCAGTCTTGATGTAGATGGCCTGTGTGTCAGTTCTTACTGATTTGGTTGATTACCTTCTTTATGTAGGACAGGAGCAGCTGTTCATAGTCTGTTGATCTTCTAGGTCTCATATTATGTTTAGTGTATGTGATTTTTGGGATGGAAGCTAGTATGTTCTGTTTTTGTGGAGCCGTTGGTGTCAAAGTACTTAGTCAGGGTGCATTATTCGAGTCTTTATATATGTCTTGTCTGCCCAGGCGTTTCTTCTGTGAATTAGTGTTGTTGGCCACGGGAATTTATTCTGTGCTGGCGTGATGTGGATGGGCGTTGAGGGTACGGTTTTGGTGTGCGTTTTTCTTCTGGTATACGGTGATGTCGTGTGCCATCTTTCTTTGTAGAGTAGTACATCTAGGAATGCGTAGTTCTTTGTTTATCTTCCGTTTCATGGTGAACGTTGATTTTGGGTGTGTGCTGTGTTAGGTGCGTTTAGGAAAATGTTTAGATTTTCTTTCCATGGGGCCAAATCACAAATGTTCATTGATTGTATTCTTGCCCATAGTTTGGGTTTTATGCGGTGGCCATAGCCAGCGGCTCTGATTCGAATTCTTCCATGAAACAGGTTATGCAAATGACGGGTGACAGTTGGTGATCCCATTAGGGGCTCCTTCAATTCTTCTGTAATTCTTTGTGCCTTGTATATGGAAATAGGTGTTGGTTAAGCAGTATCTGTTAGTTCCATGCAGGTGTTAGTCTTGGTTGTATTTTATTTTTGAGGATTTTCGGAGTTTCTTTTATCGGGACTTAGAGTGAATAGTGAAACCACATCGAAATTAAACAAGCAGATCTTCTTGTCCACGATTGTAGATCTATTGATATTTCTGAAGAGTAATGAGTTTTTGTACATATATAGCTGCGGTTTTAGCATGGCGCTGCAGTTGTTTGTCATGGTTTAGGCTAGGTTTGTAGCTGGTGCTCCTTTGGAGCTGCTATGGGTCATGAGAGGTGGCCTTCTGTTGTGTTTTTTTGGTGAGGCCGTAATAGTTTGGGGCATCTGGAAGATTTTTGTCTTGGGATTGATCGTCTGTTGGATTTCTTTGCTCTATATGGCTGGTTTATAGTTTTCTTCTTGGTTAACTTTTCCACGATATGTGTTGGGTCTGTGGTTTATAGGTTTTGCCACGCAGACGTGTCAGATCATTTGGAGCCTGCACTCTCAAATAGAAATGTTTCATCCACACCACAAGCCAGGCAACACTGGGCACAAAACAGCTCCCTCTGATACATCCGCCTCAAACCACACCCCAACCAGGCACCCAGTAATGAACTAGCTTCCTAATAGGATATAGCGTTTCTTCACGTGAAAGCCAAGCTGCACTGAAAGCTCCAATACAGGACCACAGTTTTGCAGCCAATCAAAGCCACAAACATACGAGAAGAAACCAGAACACCAAATTCAAACAAACTCCGAAAGAACAATAAACCAAGACAAGAGTCCCAACCAATCAGGATGTAGAAAAAAATCCTGGAGCAGCACAGATAGGCTTGAGCCTCAAAATTTAAAACTAAATGCGTGTGATAGCCTGACCATATACGAACTCAATACAAAAGCTGATTGATGGCGATGAGATTCCTGCTGAAACGTTGCTACAACTTGTAATAAGCACTTACAATAACGTGGATAATCCCGAAGGAAGCTGAACAGAACATTGAAGTACCGCAAAAAACCTTTTAAAAAAACCATATATATTGTTTCTGCTATGTTTTTAGAATGTTATCTTTTTACATTTTCAAGGGGAAGATACAAGCAGAGTCTGGAATGATGACGATCTACATGATATAAAATAGATATTAGAAATTATGAATGTTGATATTTTAGAATGCACAAATTCAATGTTTAATTGAGTTTTCATTTAATAAAAATAAGATTATAAAGATGTTGCACTATTGATTGGGCAATCATAGGACGGGGAATTTTGCTTCTTAAGAATGTTGAGAAGAGAATATATGAAAATTTAAACCAAGACAGACAAAAGTATAAGTACAAATGGATTAAAAAGATATAGAAATTTAGGTGAAAGAAATATAATTGAATAAGAAGAAAATGAGATAACCATGAAAGAAAATTAAAAGAAGCAAAGGGAGAAATAGTGAGAAGTTGGAAAAAGAGTAATAAGATATGAATACATAAGATGAATATGCGTATGAAATTGTGTCTGCATGGAAATGTGATAACGAAGAACGATGCTGTACTCTAATAAGATGTTTTATTTGTTTTGTTAAAACTCAATAAAACTTTATTTTAAAAAAGTGCTATTGGATTCTTGATTTTTTTCCCCAACATAGGCTCCTCCAATGTAATAAAGAACTATCTTTCCTATTCCTTCCAATTTATTCAGGTTCCTTCTTTTTCCATCCTAATAACCTTGCTGTTTTCAATTTTCTCTGCTGTAAAACAATGAAATGGACTGCAATAAAGAAATTAGGGTTAGAGGCACCCAAGATGGAATATTCAATGCAAAATGAATGACAAGACCCATCTTATTTCCAAGCCCAGTTCAATAGAATGGCGCGATAGTAGCCTATTTAAAACTATAACTTTAGGACTCATGTTGATACCTATTCAGATTGACGATCTGTTTGAACACAAATGTTTAGAGAGTAAGACACTTACATTCGCTTCTGTTTTAATACTCTCAGGGCTTTCTGCTTTACCATATTCTAAAAAATATATAAAAAAGCAGATGTTAAATTGAATAAGGATTAATAGCTGAATAGATACATTTAATTAAACATTTAATAATTGTACTTTTAAATTTATATACAATTTATATATATATATATATTCTTAAGTTTTCACGGATATTTATATGTATGGTATTCAGTTTTGTTCGGGTATTTTCCCACGTCATTATAGTTTTGCTTTTAAAATTGTAGCGACGTTTCGGCAGAATCTCTTCTGCCATCATCAGGCTTGTGTATTGTGTTCGTCTATGAGTCAGACTTTTTTAGACTTCCTTCAAAACAGACAGAAAAATAGTAGCTATCCTTAAAAATCCCAAAGATAAAATTGACCTGGAAAACACAATACAGAAGTCTGATGATGGCAGATGAGATTCTGCTGAAACATCGCTACAACTTTAAAAGCACAACTATAATGAAGTGGGAAAATACCCGAACAAAGCTGAATACCATACATACATACATATATTCAATATAAATTATATATAAATTTATATATACACATTGCTATAATGCCTAGGATCAACAAATATCAATAAGACATTCTTTGATAAGATTAGCAATAATACCAAAAGCACTTAGACTTATATACCACTTCACAGTACTTTACAGCCCCCTCTAAGTGGTTTACAGAATCAGCATGTTGCCCTCAACAATTTGGGTCCCCATTTGACCGACCTCAGAAGGATGGAAGGTTGAGTCAACCTTAAGCCAGTGAGGCCCTTGGTCATAATTTGTGCTATTAAACAGCTCCCATTTTATTTCCAATTTTGGCAAATTTATAATAGGTTCAGATATGGTTGAGCATCCTCCAGTTTTTCCTTGGAAAATCAAAGCTGGAGAGGCATTGGATCAGACCCTAAATTAAATAGATCTGGGTTAATCGTTGTCCATTCCTGGTGTCATGCTGTCTTAGTATCAAAGTCTTATCTTATTAATTTCTGTCCAGGGTTCCACCGTGGGTTCTAAGATTTGAGTCTGAGTATTTGATCATGATAGCCCTCATGTACAGGTAATAATTGGTTTGCCTTGCACTTTTTCCACTCCCTTTCTAAGGCTGATTGTCTTCTAAACTGAGGGTTGATATGTTAGATCAGTGGCTCCCAAGCTCTTGACCACCAGGGACCAGTTCCATGGAAAAAGGTTTTTCTGTGGATTGGAAGGGGTCTGGTTTTGCATTCTACCTGCATTCCATGGATGGGCTTCGCTTGTTTGTGCAGACTGGTTCCTGGCATGCCGCAGACATGGTGCTGGACCATGGACCCACTGGACCACCAGTGGGTGGGTGTTAGATAGTACTATTCAGTAGCCATTCAGAAGGCATTTTAATAGTTCCTGAATGGTATGAATAAGCTGGATGTCCACTGCCTTTGTGTAAGAACTATTTAACCATAAAGAACTGCAAATATTTAGCTGTCAGATATACAAAAAACAAGAGCTGATGTCCTAAGAGCTGGAGTATTTGCTCTCCAGCTAGTGCCAGAAAGTTTATGTAGAATATTGCTCCAGGTTTTTATTTTATCCATGATTTTCCTTAAGTATTCCTTATAGATTAAGAATCAGTCAAAGACCAGATCTGAATATTAAACTTCATCAGCTGATTCCTAAATTCCATTTTTGGTGTATAGTTAGCTTGCCTGTTGTTCAAGTGAAAACTGGCGACTTTGATTTTGTTAATTTTAGCCTCCATATTTTTTTTAAAAAAATTAATTTCTTTAAATATTTTTGAGGGCTTTTTCAGAGGTATTGAAGTCTTCAGATTGTTTTATCTGCACAATGTCATCAATCATATATACTTTCCTGCAGCAGTACCTGGCAGATCTGATGTACAAATATTAAAAAGAACTGGATCCAGCACAGAACCTTATGGCAAGCTGTCATTTAACCTGTACTTCCAACTAATTTGGCCATCCAGATGTTCTTCAATGTCTCTGTTTGAAAGCATACTGTTGAATAGAACAACTGTTTTCTTACAAGGCTGTAAGAACTTTAGAATCATCCTTTCTCTCCACACTATATCGAAGGCTGATGGTAGATCAATGAACACAGCAAATTATTTTTTCTTTCCACTGAAATCCATTTTCTATATGCAATATTAATGATGTTACCAGATCACAATTTCTTTTTAACTAAATCTATCCTATCTATCTATCTATCTATCTATCTATCTATCTATCTATCTATCTATCTATCTATCTATCTATCTATCTAACTATCTAATCTGTTCCTTGGTCAGGGGTTTAATTCTATTTAAGATAAGTCTCTCCAGTAAATTAAAAGATGCTTAAGAGTTCTATAGGTCTAAAATCTTCCACCAATTTCTCCACTTTACCATGTTTCAGGGTGGGTACAATTTGGGTTCTTTTGAATATTGTTGGAGTCTCCCTGTTTGTTGGATATCATTATATCCAAAGAGCCTCAGTGGCGCAGGGATTAGAGTATAGTACTACAAGCTCCTCCTTCTGCAGTTTGGCAGGTCGAATCTCACCAGGCTCAAGGTTGATTCAGCCTTTCATCCTTCTGAGATGGGTAAAATGAGGACCCAGATTGTTGGGGGCAATAGGCTGACTCTCTAAACTGCTTTGAGAGGGCTATAAAGCACTATAAAGCGATATATAAGTGCTATTATGGAACTGTGTGAGTCTGAGTATAATATATAGCCTACAATGTTTCAAAAACTCAGGATATACTCCATCTAGGTCAGCCTTTTTTCTTGATTTTTTCATTAGTGTTTTAGTGATCTCTAATGTAGAAAATTCTTCTGAGATGTTGCTTTTAGATGTTAGTTCATTGATTCTGGTTTTTTCCTCCCTTTTGATTTCACCAGTTCTCTATTTATTCCCTACATTTTCTTTGTAAGGATCATTAGGATTGATGTTGCCATTGATTCATGAAGCTATCTCCCAGTTTTGTAAGCAGGGACCAATTCTTTTTGCTGGCATGTTGAAAACTCATTTGCACTATAAAAGCATATCACTTTTCTCTTCTGGGAGAGTCTAGACACTGGAGGAATCAATCAGCAACTTCAGGTTCATGATTCTCCACATATTGTGTAACTCTGGCATTCTTGATTCCAGGTTGGGATATGTTTTTCTACAGCCCCTTGAGATAAGCTTCTTAACTACAGAAAGTAGCAATCCCACACATAGATTGTAATTTACTAATTTAGGGGATCCACTGGATGTTGAATAAATTACATCAAGGCTTAGGGTTCTATCCTACATTTGAGATCTTCACTCCGATGTTTAATAGCACAGATTTAATAGCACAGTTAACTTCCAAAGGATATCTGGAGTATTCTGTTACAATGTAATGATATATTGTGCATATACCTGGAGACAAAATCAGGTTGCCCAGGATATACCACGCGGCTAGTGTACATTGTACTTTATTGCAAGATGCAATAAAACACACTATGTACATTCAATACATAAAGCCAATATACACTTTGCTTATTGCAGTTTGTGACTTTAGGCCAGCCAACTTTAGAAGCAAAGCTATGGATCAAATGTTTATGACATAACGAATGTGGATTCACACATACCATGTTTCTCATATAATAAGGCCGGGTCTTATTTTTTTTTGAGCCCCGAAAAAATGGGTCTTTTCAGGGTGACTTAATTCCCCTCCCTTGCATCTTTGGGCGGACGGGCGGCGACGGCTTGGATGTTGAGCTCGGCGTTGGTGGGGCACTTCGTATTGGGGTCAACGCAAGCAGCACCATATCCGGGTGTGCAACAAAAGTACTTCCTAATGGCAAGCCCCCGCACCATTCCCCCCATTTCGTATGTTTTAATATAGGCCTTAATATGGGGGAGGGGCTTAATTTCATTTCATGCCTATAAAACATGCTGGGACTTCCTATTGGGGGAGGCTGTTTTGTTGGAGAAACAGGGTATTAAGTCACAAAATAATCAAAATGGCTTTGGCTATCTCATATTCTGTGTTTCCACACATTGTCAGTTGAAAAGCTTTATTTACTTAGAGGTCAAATTTATACAGCCACCCATCTTACAAAAAGAGACTCTGAATGGCTTACAATAATAATAAAAAATTCTCAGCCTATTGCATGTACGATTATAAAAATGAAAAATCAATATTAATTTATTATTCAAAATAGATGTGTCTTATTCAGTTAAGTTACATGCTTCTTGAGCAAAAATTTGCATACAATATACTTCTATGCACTAAGGCCTCATTAAGACTTTACTATGGCATTATTATTACCTGAACATAAGATACACAGTTCAAAGTGCAAGATAATACCCATCCGAGTCTCAAAATTCTTCAACACAAGCAGGATTTCTTTAGCTGCATCAACACTGATAATAGCTTTTGTTAGCAAAGTTAATTTAACAATAGTAAATTTAAAAAGGTGTGTAACTGTTCTAAAAGTTACAGTTACTGTCTTTCAGAAACTCCCTTTGGTCAGTGATCTGAAGCCCTGCAGACCCTACTTCTAGCATGATTATACACTGTTATTCATTTGTTTTCTTCTGAACTTTGGTAGATTACAAAATCCTCCTAAAAACAGGAGACCCAGAATCACTTCACCATAAAACTATTTACATCTTACCTTTGCAGGCCCCTCTCTCATTTTCTTCATTTGATCTTTATATTTCACCAGCTCTGCATCAAGTCTAGAAATTTTCTTATCAATCGATTCTGCTCTGCTATCCACCTTTAGGAATAATGAATAAAGGAGCTATTAACTGGCAAATAAAAAGTAAAAATATTCTACAGTATTTATTCAAATTTTAAACATGCAGTATTTATCAAACTGACAATGACTCCTTGAATAGTGACAAAACATTTGCAACCAAACTGCCAAATTCAAACCAACAGCCAAACTTTAGTTCATAATACAAATTCTAATTAAACAATTAATCTCTACTTACACTGCTTAAAAAGCCTTAGCTTTTTAACAGAAAAGTAACAATTGGGTCTGATACTGAGATTGTTATTGTTCCTCTATGCACCCCTATCATAACTTCTAAATATTAAAAGTGTAATTTTGTCTTGATATTTTCTCTATAATATATCCTAAATTAGGTGGCTGTAATCCAAAAACTCATCAAAAATATGTCCATGCACAGTATTATTTCTCTCCCTATTCCCCAATCCCTCTAATTTTGAACTAACTTGCCAGATAGAATGAAACTTGTTATTTAGAAATCACAAGATACAAACTATTTTAAATGGGCAAAACTAATCACATTCTTTGGAGGGGTAAAGGAACGGGATAAAAATGATTAGCAGTCGTAATATGGATTCTTTGATTTTACAGAAATCACAACCACATCAAGCAAAGCATGTTCTCAGAGTCCAGCGGACAATTTATTAAAGAACTATGGTGAAGGAAACCATGGCTCAGCGTAAGACATGAATCAAATTACTGACTACATTTAACAATTCAAGTCAGAGCCTGTTTAAAATTTATGAAACTGTGAAGACAACAGTACAATTTTTAAAGATGAACAAATGGGACATATGCAACTCAGTATTTAAACTACATTAAAAACACTTATTTGACGAGCTAGCAACCAGCAAATACTGTTCCCGAGAAAGAATTTGCTGTTCTGCTACCGTAGCGACTACATTTTCTTTTTCACCCTAGAGCAGTGTTTCTCAACGCTGGTTCCTTTTAGATGTGTAGACTTCAGCTTCCAGAATTCCTTAACCAGCAAGTCTGGCTGGGGAATTCTGGGTGTTGAAGTCTACACATCTTAAAGGGCCCAAGGTTGAGAAACATTGCCCTAGAATTATCAAAAACAATATAGCAAATCTGCCAAATAGGTATCTATACTAAAATGTTCTGAAAAATGGGATTCAGCCTTCAGACCAGATGCGACGACGATTGTCTTCTCTGGAGAAGCCGGCAGTAACAGTGCTCCAGCCACCAGTCTCTCTGTCTGTGGTACCCACCGTGCCAATACAGTCCGTCAAATTCGGAGGTGGCGCCTTAGGCTTCGATTTACCGAACAAACGGTTCATCTCAGCAACTTAACCAGAGAAATACAGGCCAACTAGAAAACAAAGAACGACTTCAAAAGTTTCACAACCGAATCAGACCCGGAAATTATCCATTGCGCCTGCTCAGGGCTCTCCCCTTCTGACACAACGACCAATCAGCGGACGGTAGAAACTGCGAGTGACATTTGGCTTAAAGACCGGAAGATGTTGAGAAAGAATGATTATAGGAAAATTGAAGTTTTCCGGGTTCCTTTGGAAAACACCGTTGAGGTGGAGAGCTTGTTAGAAGAGCGAGGGCGTATTTGCTTCGAATAAGGAAAGGGTGGAAATAAAGTATGGAGTAACAGGGGCAGAGCAAAGTGTTAGAGGTATTTCTTATCTTCGTTTTACTTTTGTAAAATAGTAGGCAAAATGCTATGACAGATTGGACTGAATGAAGGCTACAAGATCTGGACTCCAACCAACAATGGGATAGTGCAAAGAGATATCACTCTGGTTTTATCCAGTGGTCTTTTGGATTATTATAGAAATCATTTTAACAGGTTCCCATTGCACGCTTAAGAGCACAGAGTGAGTTTATACATTTGTTCTATATGTAAATTGGGTGACTCCAAATCTGCAAACCTGATTGGTCAAATAAACTAAGCATTGGATTGGGTCTCACTAGGAACGCAATCCAAAAGAGCTGCTTAGAAGGCGGGCAAATTTAAAGGCAACGCGCATTGGCACAAGCAGGGCAGGCCGCCTGTATTAAAAGCTGGGCCTTCGGTTCCCAGCCAAGTGTTGTCTGTTTACTGACTAGTTAAGAATAAAAGCCTTTGTTGTTGGAAACCCGGTCTACCTCAGTGTGTTTTCTTGCAAAACAACTGGCGACGAGGATGTGGATCATCCTGAAACGCGAAAAACCTGCACGCGGGTGATATGAAGTTCCAGAGACGGCGGACAAAAGATGCTGGGAACAACGGCCAACCGCCCGGCACCCTTTCAATAGCCACAAACGAAGAAGATTGGGATTCCTATGCAGACCGTTTCCAAATGTATTTTGGAAGAGTATGAGATGGAAGGCATCTCGGAGCAGGCAGAAGATGGCTGTGTTTTAACAGCACTGTGGAACTACGGTTTTAAGATGGCAAAGGCTGCCTGGCAAAGCCCCGAGATGTCAACCAACTAACGTGCGCCAGACTGCAACGAATCCTGAAAGCCCACTACGCCCTGGTTGGTGTCGAATTTAATAAAAGCGACACGAATTTTTCACCGCAGAGACCAGAGAGAGGGGAGAGACGTCGCTGGACTTGTTGCTTGCCACTTAGACAAATAGGGGTGAGTGTATTTCCCTGAACATTGACGAAGCGATGAGGGATCGCGTGGTGTTGGGTTAAGAGACTCGAACCAACACAGAGTAAAATTACTCACAAAGCCCAACTCACCGTAACCGAAGCCATCAGCGGAAGCCACAGCCGCTGGGAAGCCGTGAAACAAATCGGCTGTCCAATGAAAAAGAATGAAAACACACACAGCGAAGAAAACAACCAACCAAAAGACAGAAGCAGCCTACCACAACCGCCGCACCTACGAAGACGGTCTGGGGAAACCAATCGAGTCGAGCGAAAGAAGACGAGTCACACCGTTTATTCGCGAACAAAAGAAGCGCAAAAACGAGCGAAAGGAAGATTGGTGGAGTGTGCTGGTGCGGATGGAAACGCATTCCGAGCCGAATGCAAAGATTTCTCGTGCCATCGGCAAGCATGCAAAGAAACAAGGGGCATATCTGAGAAGAGTCTGCAGGAAACAAAAAAAGCTACAGCCGCAACGAGACAGCAGAGAATTCCCAACACAACTGAGCCTAAACGAGCTGACGAAAAGTGGCAACAGAACAAGCGAAGCCAATACACACCATAACGGGTCACTATAGAGAGCGCTCAGGACGGAAAGGCCGGGAAGAAAGTTAAGTCATTGTAAAATCGGAAGGGCAAGCCCCCTGCAAAATGGAATGGATTCGGTGGTCTTTCTTTGATTGGTATCGTGGGAACCAATAAACAGCTAAGTCGCCAGATATCAAACCCAAAGAATTTAAGAGAGCAGCACCTAACACGCTCAAAACTACCAAGGTAACCAAATCCCTGTAAGTCGGCATGGACATTTCCGAGTCCGCCTACAAACAACACGTCAAAGTGCTACCGCTGACCATAGTCGACGAGACAGACCAAGCTCTCTGGGTCATGGAATGGTTCGCGGCCATTGGGCATCAGGATGCACCGGGGTCGATCGAGATGGACACAACGCGGGCTGGGAAGCAAGAACCTCATGCCGCAGAGTTCCAGGCAAGTTTCTTGACGGCTCACTGTGGCCAAGTTTATCGGGGAAATCCATTTCCTTTCAGTGTACCCCCCCAAATAGCCCCACGAAGAATAAAAGCCAGGGAGTTCCTTTTTGCATGAAAGGCAAAGATAGGGAGGAAAGCAGCTAGAACAAATTAAATAGCCCCAAGGGGTGTTAGAACCTGTGACCTATGCCAAAGTGGACACCGCCTATAGTCACACCAGAATCAAATTGACGGGTTCCATTTTAGAATCTGGTGGTGATCTGATAATGGAGTCTACCCTCTGAATCCACGCGCATTACAACACAGCGCTATATCCCTGGTCCAGTAGTCCCCAGCATTTACTTTCACCCTTCCCTGGAAAATAGGCATAAGTTTTTTTTGCTACTTGTACCTTGGCTAACAAGCCTATCAACTACTCCCAGTGGGACCCCCAGAGAATCTAGCTTGAATGCAAGACTATAGTTCACCCAATAAGGGTCGCATTCAAATGCACTGACTCCATTTGGAGTAGTGTGGGCCCCAGGCGTTTTCTCAGAAGTCTAATGGAAGCCTCCTAAATGGCAATAGCAGGAGTCTCGACCCTATTTGACGATCGTCCGCTAATCATCTGCAGCCAGAGATGAAACTCAATTAAAAAAAGACGTCAAAGAAGTACTAAGTTTAGAGACGATCTGGCCTCAAGGTAAAAGAGAAAAGTGCTGCACTAATTAAGCCAATAGCGTCGAATTCCTGGGCTATTAATAGACGGAGAAGGGTATCCACCCTACAGACAAAAGGTTAAGCAATTAAAGAGTGGCACCCAGAACCAAGAAAGCAAAACCGAACTACAAGCATTTTTTAGGACTAATTAATTGTCTTATAATGTATTCCTGGAAAATAGCGGCACTATGCAGACATTTGCACCATCTCTTAGACAAGACAGGCAATGTGGAACTTGGGGTTACAAAGAAAAGAAAGCCTTTCAAATTAAAAGTTTGCTAACATCAAACAAACGTTCTCATTACAATTTACAACCACACTGCCGATTAAGAGTGGACCTGCGATGCCTCACCATTCGGAGTAGGTGCCATCCTGAGCCACCAACTACCTGATGGCAGAGAGGCGACCATCGGCATATTACTGAGGACTAGCCTTGTTCAAACCCGAGCGAATACAGCACAACTGGGACACAGAGAAGCATCTACAATCAATTGTCGCTGGAGTGAAACATTTACCCACGAGTACCTATACGCGGACTTTTCAAATTGTAACAGACCACAAACCGCTAATGGGATTTTGGCGGGAACAAGGCCAACACCGGAAATATACTTTCCCCAAGAATGACTAGGTGGTCGGAGTTAGTTCTAGCAGCCTACTCCCGAACACTCTGACACTGCGCCAGGGAAACAGAATTTCGCCATGCGGACGCTTTGAGCAGAAGCCACCTTACCAGCAACACGAGGAAAGAACCCGGACAGCAATGACAAACACTACAATAGAGACTTGCCCCGATCTACGCCCATATCAGCTATGATTTGTCGTCAGAGCCACGACGCGAAAGAACTCATTGACTGCCGCGTTCTTCGCTGGGTAAGGTAAAGGCTGGCTGGAGAAACCAAAAAACTGAAAAAGACTTTAAAACCTTTCCAGGACAGACAGACTGAACTTTTCTATTCTAAAAGGTGCTTGGTTTCGTGGGGTGATTGGGGGTGCATTCTGCCAAATTCACAACCCAGGGTACTTAGGTTGTTACACGAAGGGCACCGGGAATTGTAAAATGAAAAGCCGTTGCTAGAAAGTTATGTTTTGGTGCCGGGTATTGATAAGCATAGAGTATTGGGGTAAGCTCGTGCAACAAATGCCAGGGAATTAGACAAACTCGTCCCACAACCCAAAGCACCCGATTAAGGCACTGGGAAACCCCACGGGGGCCTGTGGTCAAGAATCCAACATTGATTGTCGCGGGTTCTACCAAGGGGCAATACCTTTTCTGATTGTCGTTGATGCCTATTCTAATTGGTTAGGAAAGTAAAAGTAATGCCATCAAACGGACAAACAGAACTGTAATTAAACACTGGACAGACCTTTTTCTACCTCATGGTCTACGGACGTCCTCACCGGTCTCAGATAATGGGCCACGCTGACCAGTAATCAATTCGAGCAATACCTAGCCTCCCTAGGTATAAAGCATGCCCCTAAACGTGCCGGCCCCCGGCTGCGAACTGGGCGAGGGTCGAGAGAATGGTCCGGTTTACCAAAGAGGGTTGAAAGAATGGACCCGGAGATGTTTTTTTCCACAAAATACACAATTTCACATCTAAAAAAGCAGATTTCTCACTCCCAGCACATAACGCCCCAGTAGCCACGAACAAAAATCCCTAGCAGAAATTAACTCATGGGGCGAAAATTAAGATCACACCTTGCGGAGATAGGTTACACCCAAATTTTACTCCAGAACACCCCCCCGACTTGTCCTCTACTGATTTAGACAATTCAAAATAGGCGATTTAAGTATATCATAGAAAACTTCAACCGGGGGAACCGGTATGCTACAGGACAAATCTACCCCAATAACAGGCCCCAATCTACCGGTTAACAGTAGATGATGGCTGGGAATGGAAGCAGCACATAGACCAGCTTCCAGATCCCGAAATATAGAAAAGAAACCACAAGACATACACCATTCGTCGAAAAACCCACGAATTTTGGCCACCAGGGTGGGGGGAGGGTGGGGCCGAAGCGGGTAGTGAGAGTAAATGAAGAAAACGCATATTGAAAAAAGGGCAACTTAAAACCAATGAAACTATTGAACAAAAAGAGAGCAATAAAAAGACTCACTGGTTGTTGGAGAGACTTGCGTGAGAGGAGCCCATCGGACGGGGCCCAGCCAGGCATGTCTCGACCTGGCCCGAGGAAATACCGGGAGGAGCGGCAAAAACGCGCGCCTAAGACAACTCAGGCAGTGGTAAATGGCTGACTCACACCTTCCACGACGCGTTCCAGGGCAAAGAACGGAAACACACAAGCAGCCCATCCGAACCGGTCGAAGATCTTCAAGAATAGAAACCGGCGCAAGTCAGGTCGAGTGCGCCAGAAAGCCCCACCTAATCTGCGCGAAACGTGATAAGGAAAAAAAAAAAAAAGAAAAAAAAGGAACAAAAAAAAGACTACGTCACCACGTAGACTGAACTAAGAGGGGAGGGGTGTTCTATATGTAAATTGGGTGACTCCAAATCTGAAACCTGATTGGTCAAATAAACTACAGCATTGGATTGGTTTTCACTAGGACCAAATCCAAAAGAGCTGCTGAAGGCGGCAAATTTAAAAGGCAACTGCCATTGGCTACAAGCAGGCAGGCCAGCCTGTATAAAGGCTGGCTCGGTTTCAGCCAAAGTTTCCTGTTTACTGACTAGTTAAGAATAATGCTTTTTTTGGAACCTGGCTACCTCGTGTGTTTTCTGAACAAACACATTCTGTAAGTTTGATTTATGTAGTAAATAGCTGCTAAAATTTGTAATTGCTCTTTAATAAGTGTTTTCACTGCATTTGTAAATCAGCTTAACAGTGACTTGATATAAGGACAAACGACAAAGGGGATAACTGAGTGCTTAGTTTACTTTTACAAACGTGTAATGCAAACAGTGTACTTTTTCCATGAATGTGTTCAAACTCTAGGTCTTCTATTTTCTTGCTTTCCATAGAATGCTGAAAAGACTAACTAAAGTTATTTCCCAATATGTGTGAACAAAATCTATAAGTTAATGTTTTTTTTTGTACAGCTGAAGCTTAAATATTTAATATATTCAGATAATTGGGGTGTCTTCATCTAAATACAGCCAATAGGAAAGACTTTGGTTGATTTATGTAAAAAATTACGC
>BHFT01050890.1:0-18805 GCA_004320025.1 Laticauda laticaudata
TTCATCTGCTCAAAAAGTTTTGTGCAGCTCAAAACTTTTTGAGTGGATGAAATAGCAGTAGACGGATGTTTGATGGTTAGAGCGTATGAAAGACGTATGCAGTTATTACACAACGGATGCATCGCATTTTCCAATGGATGGCAAGCTTTTTTGTCTGTTTTCCATCCTCTTTGCATCCGTTGGTGCAATGTGACATGGGTTTTATTTCTATCTGCTGTCTTTGAGTTTGAAAAACTCAAGAAACATTGCATAGTTTTTCTGAAACTTAAGTTGTCCTCAATACTGTTGACATAATTTGTCATCAAAGATGGTTTCGATTTTAAGTCAAATTTTAGTTAGCTTGCTGAAACCTACTTTTTCTGAATATTATGGATTATTTAAAACCTTCTAGTAAAAGGTTGGCAACAGAATTTCCTAGATTCCTGGCATAATTACACCTGGCAAATAGGAACAAAGGAAAAGATAGTGGTTAAAGATGCTGAAAACAATACTGTGTATGACGTACTATTTGAATAATAGTAATTGTGCTAAGAATAGCAGAGTGTTTCTTTTTCAAAAACTATTTCTCCTCCCACCCAATGACAATTTAAAGTTAAATTCAGTGTGGGAAGGAATCTTTTTGGCAGTATAAGAAGAATTCCAATGAGTTATACATACATTCCAACAAAAATATACCAATCACATCTTAACTGTTTACGAAAGCATTTTCTATGCATGGACAACTCATTCAGTTAAATGCTTATATTGTTAACATTATTAAAGAAGAAAAAAATTCCAAAATGAAATGAAAATGGGACAGAACCCAATAAAGGGAAGGAGGGAATGTGATTTGAAAGGCAAAAAAGATTGGGAACACTTAAAATGGAGAAGTTCATTAAGCAACACATCTTTAAAATGGCCTATTTCTGCTATTCCCTGTATTTATTGTATCTGGTTTTTTTTTAAATGTATTGTGAGCATCAATCTGGGCAACAAATATAAGCAAACTAGATTAAACTAGAAAATTAAACTAAGGCTTGTGATGACTTTGTGAGACAGAACTTGCACAGTTGCAGCTGGTTTTCAAGTTAATTTCCATCATGGATCTAGCTCTTTTCACTTGGTTCGATTTCCTGATATGTCTGCAAATGATATAATCAAATACACCCCAAAGGTCTTTGCACAGGGCACAAGACTTGTGAGCATGTTAGGAATTCAAATTGCATCAACAGAAGTTTACAAATGTTTGCAGCTGATGGAAGAGAAAGAAATGTATTGGGCCCTAGAAATCTATAAATCACAGCCTTGCTTCATCTACATTACCTCATTACCTCATCCACATTACCACAAAGGGGAAAAATGTGAATAAATAGAATACCAGCCCTCCCGCGTTTGGCTGATCTCCAACCTGCGTGGACTTCAGTTACTTGTATTCTCAAGAATGGCATGCTGAAGGTTGGGAAGTTGATATAACCATATGTGGAAGGCAACCAAATTGAAGAAAACTATTGTAAAAATATTCATGAATACATAATAGCCTAGTTATAAACTTATTATATAGCTTAGTGAGATTTACCACAGAGAAAACAGACAACACAGCTTAATGAAGAACAAATTGTTATTTTGTGCTGTTGAAAAAAAGAGAAAACACCTTTGAGTGGTTAAAGAGGACTTGTGCTTTAAAAGATTTGAATTTTAATGTGACATATTTACTTGTTATGTTGTTGTTTGATCACTAAGTCATGTCCGACTCTTTACAACCCCATGGACCATAGCATGCCAAGCCCCCTTGTTTTCCATGTCTCCTAGAGTTTTCTCAAATTCATGTTCATTGTGTAAGACACCAGTGTTTACAATTACAAAGTTGCCATTAATGTGGTTCCAAGTATGTTAATATGGCAATTGTCTTCATAGGCATCCATAGACGGATCAGCATATCAAATAAAAATATTTTGTATTGGGGGGAAAGAAACAAAAATGGTTAGCTGTGTGATGTCATTAAACAAATGCTGTGACTCAAGTAATTGGGTCAGACTGCAGGATGCAAGTCCAAAATGATGGCAATTGTTGGATGATGCCATAATGTACATGTCATAATTGTGCATCAATACAGTTTACTTAATGTGTTATCAGTATTTGTTCGACTATTAGGGGTGGGGCTTTTAATGTAAATATTAATGTACCCACATTAAAGGAGCTATGAAAAGTAGAAAAACTACATAAAAAAACCTGACAATTTTCTTTGTCAAATACATGACAAATCATATAGGTGGAGAATCATCTGCTTGTGGTCAGTTTGAATGTCAAATGCTGTATATATTTTATTTTCCAGAAAAAAAACACACCCACACCCACAAACACCCCCACATACACAGACCACATGACATTATATAAAAGCTGCTACACTATATAAACTATATAGTATGGTTTGCCCCATCATTATTTTTTACAAAAATTGATCAGCAGTGAAACATTGTCTGTTTTCATGGTTTCCAGCATATTTTATAAAAGCAAAATATTTTTTGCTGATAAATTCAATATGGGTGCTTGGATTTTTCATTTAGACTATATTTCAAGTTAAGTTAACTTACATATTTACATTTCTTGCAAATATTAAATGCAAGATTAATGCAGTTATTTTCTAGGACCCACTTCTTATTTTTACCAACCTACCTTCCATTGAGGACCTGTATACTGCACAAGTCAAAAGGAGAGCTGTGAAAATACAGATCTCTCTGTGAAATTACAGATCTCTCACATCCTGGACATAAACTGTTCAAGTCCTACCCTCAGAACAACACTATAGAACACTGCACACCAGAACAACTAAACACAAGAACATTTTTTTCTCTGAATGCCATCACTCTGCTAAACAAATAATTCCCTCAACACTGTCAAACTATTTCCTAAATCTGCATTACTATTACTATTACTATGAATCCTCACATCCTTCCTTTTACCCATCTTCTCCCACTTATGGCTGTATGACTTTAACTTTTGCTTGTCTCCTAACAATTTTATTGACTGTTTCCTAGTATGATTTGATTGCTTATTGTACCCTATGACTATTATTAAGTGTTGTACCTCATGATTCTTGNGCATTTGCCCCGAAACAAATGCCTTGTGTGCCCAATCACACTTGGCCAATAAAGAATTCTATTCTATTCTATTCTATTCTATTCTATTCTATTCTATTCTATTCTATCCATCTATCCATCTTTGGCAGCTTTTTATAACTATCCTTGCTTCTCATACTTCCCAACATGGAAAAAGTCACAAAGAGACAAAGATATTCTATAATTCCCCTGGTATTTATGTAATCTACTTAGAAGGAATGTACCTTTAATTTAAAACAATTTCACCCACAATTGTTGAAAGATTGAACAGAAAAATGTTATAAACAGAAACCAATCTGATACAATTTCCAATTTTCCTTCTTTCTCATCTAGATTCCAAACTCTTAGTGAAAGCACTCTTGGACATCCCTCCTCTCAAATATGGTCTCTTGTAATCCACTAAATATATAAAGGCTTTCATGCATGTATGTCATTAATGTTATTATAGTATAATTTTTATTAAATAAATTTTGTACAAAGATAAAAGATAAATGTGCAAAAATTAAAGTAAGAAACATAAAAAGTGTTGAAAGTGAGAAAACAAAAAAGAAAAAAAATATTTAAAGAAGTAATATTCTTTACTAGCAGTTATAATCATATTCAATGCTATTTTCCCTTTTCAAAAGTATATTACATATTTCCTTTCTTCCTATATATACAGCCCTTTTAAATGCATAGATACAGAAATCATCAATTCATTTTTGTATATTTTCTGCAAAAAGATCATGATGGGTCAACTTTTATAGTTGTTATTAATTCTCCTTATCAAACAATTTATGCAATCTCCGCCATTTTCATTAGCCACTCCTGCATTGTGGGTATTTATGTATTCTTCCACCTTTGGACATGTAATCACCTTGCTGTCATCAAAACAATGCAGGTGTTTTTTTCTACACTTGAAAGGTGACCAAGGAAAGATGACAGTGAAAAAGACTCTCTAGTGATCACTCTGTTTGGAGCCAGAGGTCTCCAAACATGGCAACTTTAAGACTTGTGGATTTCAACTTCCAGAATTTTCCAGCCAAGTGGCTGGAGAATTCTGGGAGTTGAAGTCTACAAGTCTTAAAATTGCCAAATTTGGGGAATCCTGCTTAAAGCTAAGACCACAGCTTTTCAGATACTCTTTTTCTTTTCTTTATGTCAGGCGCTGGTTTTCACAGTTTTTGCCTCTTGCCATTCACACATTTGCAACAATGTCTTGTCCTGTTGTATTTTCAGAATATAAAATTCCAAATTATAAGGATTTTGTTTATGTATGTTTTAAAGTGAGTTAAGCAACCTATGATCTGCTGGTTCATTTTTGCAGAAATATTTCCTTACCTGCTTCCTCAATGTCTTAAAAAATGGTAGAGTGTCTGATGTACTGTCTTCACTTGAGATATTTAGAGATGTACTTGCCTTGAAAATAGCTGAGGATGAACTAGATGTGGCACATATATATGCCTCTTCCCTCCCTTTGGCTCTTTCAGACATATTGCTTTACCAGATTCCTCAATGCCTTCAATGATCATAGAGATTCTAAGAGATTCCATCTTCATAGGAAAAGCTAGGATACATCCAAAGATGTATTGGCCTTGAACATAGCTGATATTGAGCTGTATAGCACAGTCAGACATCAGCACAGCAAATGTTTTATGGCATTTGGTATAATGTCATAAATTGCTTTATGGTAATGTTTATGTCATAAAATGTTTAGAAAACCTAACAACTTTCAATTCTAGGAGAGTCATGGATCACAGATAGTGCATGCATTCTATAAGTTTCCTCTTTGAGAAACCTTGCACTGTTTTGCCCAGTTAAAGGTTTACAGGAACCAGAATTTTAACAGTATGTGGATGGAGAAATGCAGGGATGGAAGGAAGAAAAGAAGGCAGGAAGCGATGATAAATATTTGTTTGTGTTAGTTAAAGAACTCAATCCTCTGAATAAATTTTGAGATGAACTTTATTCTGGGGTATTGCAAAATACAGTATTAGGTACTATCTGCAAGACTACTTTCTGAATTTTGTACACTTACTTTGCAGAAGAGAGTTATCAATGAATGTGTCATGCAATGCATTTATTTCTTGTACTCCTGTTTCACCAGGAAATTGATCACCAGTCAAGGCCAAGAATTGGATGTATGGCAGGTTTGCAATACTTTACAAATCATCCCATAGTTTTTGCATACATTTTTTCTCACAGATAAAAGTTACTTAATTAAGATTACATGCCAGAAACAGATAATAATAATAGACTTGGTGACTATGTGAAATTGTCTGCCAAGTCATTGTTCCAGATGACTGAAACAAATAAACAAAGTCAAAATTAAAACATTGTTATGTGTATTTGCTGGAAGTAGTGGTTACATATATGCTGTACTTTTTAGGATGTACATATTTCAAACTTTATTTTGATCATAAGATTCAGTTCTGAGATATTTTGATGTTTTTATTTTGAGAACTGTCAGAGGATTGGAAAAGGGATGATGTGATTGCAAATTTCAAGAAGGGAAAAAAATCCAGGAAAGATCCAGGAAACTAACAGACCAATTAGCATGATACCAATATCTGGGAAAATCCTCAAAAAGATAATCAAACAGCAGATTTGTGAGCACCTAGACATGAACAAGCAGTAGATTTATGAGCACATAGACATCAACTTGTGAAGCTTTCCTAACCTGCTCCCGAGTTACCATAGGCAAGGAGATGGGAAATCGCACCTTGCAGCTGCATAGAGGAATTCACATCTCAGTCAAAACAAAATATATCCTAGATGCCTGAAGTCAAGGCCATCTCCCTGGCACAGGGACTGACTCATATGACCCGCAAAATTGCTTCATTGGGGAATGTGACTGGTGACACACCTTGGGAGAGAGGGGGCAACAGTATCAGAGGCAAAGTGCAAACTGAGTGAAGTCAGAGCTGGTTTCACATGGAGCTCCTAATAAACAACTGGATTTTTCTTGCTAAATGGTTTCAGGCTCCTACTTTTATTAGAGCACTGGTCATCACCTTGACATCAAGCCAGTTCTCCAAAAACTAACCAAAAATAATCAGGACTCCTGACTGTCCATTTTCTCTCAGATACTTGGGGTGCATGGAGAGAAACTCAGGCCACCATGAAAGAGGGTGGAATCTCTGAAGAAAGCCTGTTCCTGGCAACCCAGAAGGATGCAGGTCCTGCTCCCAGCCTGGGAACTCCAGGAACCAGCAGCCCAATCAGAACCCAAGAACAGCTATCCCTGACAATGGAAACTGAGACTTCCAGGATACCCGCCTCAGCAACTGAAGCAGAAAGGGATGAGTGTTGATGGAAAAAAAATCCCTAAAACAGCCAAAGCTGATTTTCCCTACCCTAGCTCCAGTTGGTTGGGGCAACCCATAAGTGACTAGAAAAATTGAAGTGGATGAAGGAGTGTGAAGAGGTCAGAACCTCAAAATCCCTACTTGGGACCCAAGGTGAATCCTTGGAGCAACTGAAGGAGAAATTCGACTGAGCCTTCTTTCATGATGAGGGGCGCTCATGCCACCCCAAAGAAAGGGGAAAACAAATGGGGGGTGCAGTCTAACTCCTGGAGTTGTGGGTGCTTGTCATTGGATGTTTTCAAGAAGAAACTAGACAGGCATTTGTCTGGGATGGACCAACCTCCTGCTTGGTCAAGAGGTTAGACTAGAAGACTTCTAAGGTTCCTTCTAGCCCTATGATTTTATGTTCCTATGAGATCTTGTCCACTTTTGTCAATTGAAAGTAATGGAAACTTTGTTTTGGGTGAAAATGGGAAGGAGGGAGAACCAAATAAACAGTCTGAACTCCTGAACAAAAGGTACGATATAAATCTGAGGAATTTGTATTAAATACAGTTTTTGCGAACCTGTTTTTTAATCTATCATTTTTAAGAATATATGCAGTATGCTCTTAGTATGAGAATGAAGAAGTGTCTTTCTTTCATTTCCAACTCTCTGCATTCATCCACTTTGCAGTATGTAAGATGAAGACATAAACTTGGAGCTGCCATTTGAAAGTGTTAGTCAAAAGAGAAAGAAAATAAATTTTAAAAATAAGGAAACAGTCACTATTGTGTATATAACTTGGTAGACTCCAAATGCTTTAAACTGATTGGCTGAAAAGGCCGTTCCCAGATTGGCCATTTAGGAACCAATCCTATTGGCCCGCCGGATGGCGGGAATACTCAAAGTACTGTCATTGGCCACAAGCCATGGGCAAGCCACTATAAAAGGGCTGCTGCGGCTTGGGCCGTTGTTCCATTACCATTGCATTACTTGTTGAAATAAAAGAGTTGTTGTTGGAACCCTCTCATGCAACTTATTTCCGAACAGAACACTGGCGATGAAGGTGGGATTGTCATAGAAGAGTGAGACCAAAGCACGCGGTGATCAGAACTGAGTGAGAGAGATGGCCAGTAACAACGCGCTGCCTGCACCATTTAACCCTGATGAGGAGGATTGGGAGTCGTATATCGATTGCTTTCTAATGTTTTTAGAAAGCAACGAACTGCAGGAGATATCTGACCCAAAGGAGAGAGGGCTGTCTTCCTCACACACTGCGGACCAGCCATTTTAAAATGGCAAAGAGGCCAATCTAGACGTGAACCAAGAAACGTTTAAACACAGACATGGGCAGAGATGAACAGAATGTTCCAAAGCACACTACGCACTGTTGGTCTCCAACGTTGATAAAAACGGCACGAGTTCTACAAAAGAGACCAAAAAGAAGATGAAACCGTCAAGAGATTTTGTAAGCAGCCCTCAGCTGAGACACATCAGAGGAGCCTGCGGTTTCAGACATGGATGAAGGCCATGAGGGACCACGTGGTCCTCAATTGAAGTGACGACACTTCATAGTAAGCTGCTAAACCTAGACAAACACATACTGTGGCGTGAGGCCCATCGACAGGAAGCGCACCATGCCGCTGAAGCAGCAAAGAAATCCGCAGGCCACTATGCACCAAATGGTAATTCAATCTCTCAGATCCGCCAATAATCATATAACCCAGAAAGAAAAAGGGGCAGAGGGAAGTAAAATACAGTGCCCACTCAGTGACTGGTCCCCACTATAAGATCTCTGACTCCCCGAGCGACCACTGATGATCGAATATGAAGAATGTCCATAGACTTCAATCAGACAAGAATATGCGGGGGAAAAAAGAGAGGAAAAGGGCAAAGAGGGGCGGGAAGTCCAAGTGTGCTGGATGCGGAGGCAACCACCTACGATTCTGAATGCAGGGTTCCTAGATGGCAATGTATGCAGAGCTTGTAACAAAGAGGGGGCACATCAAAAGGGTTCCTGCCGACAACAAAAAGAGCTATAGTCGCTAAAAGACGCGCAGCCCCACAAGGAAACAACGAGTATAACTGATATGAAAAGATCACGAGACGTAAATTGAAACGACAGAAACGTAGAAAGTTCAATAAGGAAGCTGTAGATGGGTAATCTGAAACATGTAATGAAAGTACGCGATATCGACATAAAGGACAGAAAAAAACGATTTAGACCAATCGAACCTGACGCGCTCATAGTACATGCTCTGAAATTTTGCTCTGAATGACGTGATCGCTGCTTGATCTAATAGCACCTGGGACAGATGCCAGTCACATTGTTGCGGTGGCGAAGAAGCTGTCACAGAGATTCCGATTATTCAATGGGACCCTAGGCAAGTAAAGGCGGACCCAATTTCATTTAGGCCTAGAACCCTGAAAATAGCCTCCATCCAGCTCAACAGTCATACGCATCCCTTTGCCTTAAAAACCAAAGAACTGATGTACAACTAAACAAACTGATAGCATCAAGGGGTGTTAGAGCAATCAACCAGTGCCGATGGTGGAGAACAAACCCATGCGTACCCCCTGTCAAACCAGAAGGTCAGTGTGCATTCTGTGGAGACTATAAGGCACCCTAATCTTTGCGCTCCAACAAAGCCCATACCCAGTGCCAGTTAGTGCAACACTTATTGCACTCCCTAGGGGAGGAATTTTTTGGCGGAAGCTTGAATCTCACAACAAGCGTACAACAGCTACCCGTTGATCGCACTACTGTTCAGAGGCACAGACTTTAAGGTGAACAACAAGAGGGGCTTTCATAGTGCTAATGACTTCAAATCTCGGTGTTAGTCATTGGCCCAGCGTGTCAAAAGCCCTGCCTGGAGTGCTTTGCTAAATGGAATTAAGGGAGTTGTCCCTTATTTTTTGATGATTTGTATACTATTATCCACGCAAAGATACACTAACCAAACTAAGAAAGCAGATTAAATGAGAGGTATAAGAACGATTCGCGAGACGCAGGCCCTAAGTTTAAAGCAGGAAAAAATGTAAACCTAGCCACCAAACCAGTTGAACTTCTTAGGCGATCTCATAGATGAGCAAGGGATACCACCCCATCGAAAAAAGGATAAGGCAATCAAAGACGCAACTCGACTAGAACCAAACTGACTTACAAGCATTCCTAGGTCCTCATAAATTATCTACAATGTGTTTCCTGCCCAAAAAGCAATCGTAGCAGAACCCCTGTAACATCGTCTTAGACAAAAAAAAAAAAAAAACTATTATGGAAATGCGGGGCCATCTGGGAACAAGCCAGCATTTCAAAAACATCAAAAGATCTATATTAACCATCTAACAACTTTGATCCATTAGTATACGCAATACCCGCTGCCCTGTTGACCGGTCACCCCTGTGATGCATTGCCTTTTGGAATCAGGCATCCATCCTGTGAGCCGACAAGTATCAGATGGCAGAGATGGCAATTCCGGTTCCCTTCTATTCAAAAACACTATCTAAATTCGGAGAAATAAAAAAATTACAGCAAACTTTGACCAAATGAAGCCCTCGGCTATTAAATAGCTGGCAGTCAAAGATTCCATGGAATACCTTTATGCGCAGAAACTTTTTTTGATTCATCACGATCATAAACCCCTTAGGGTTCTAGCACGGAAACAAACTGACCCCAAACATTCTGTCACTATGAATGACGAGCAGTGGTCTTGAATTCCTCGCTGCCTACAACTACAGCGCTAATCCATTCGGCCCCAGGGATAAAGACGCATCACCCATCGCAGGACGCCTATGAGTCATTTCTCCCAACTACCCATCACGGAAGATGACCCAGCTCCCACACATATCTTCAACGTCTCCAATGTAGGCCTGGTCCAATATCTGCCCTAATACCGCAAGCGGACGTCCGCTAAAGCCACCACGAAAAGACTCAATTTGATAGCTTCAGCATTCTGCATTGGGTTAGGTAAGGCTGGCACGGAACAGAAAAACAAAACTGAGACATTTTAAAGCTCATTTCAACCCAACAGACCTGAACTTTCTATCAAAAAGGCTGTATTTTATGGCGGTCGACCAGTCAAGTGTTGGTCATCCCTGAAAACTAGGAAAAATGTTTACTGTGACATGGTTTGGCACGAGAGCACCCAGCATAGTAAAGATGAAAGCCCTGCGCCAGGCAGATACATCTGGTGGCCGGGCTGGAACAAAGACCATTGAACATTGCGTGGCAAACAATGCCATGACTTGCCAAAAATATGGAGGCCTACCACCCACTTGGCCCATCAAGGAATGGAGAAATTCTCCCAAGGCCCATGGTTGGACTGCATATTGACTTGGCTGCGGCACAAAAGCAACACCTTTTTGGTAGTCGTGGATGCCTACTTGAACTCGGTGAGAAGTCATACTCATGGCATCCACGACCAACAAGGCAGTAATGTAAGACAGTTAGGACAAACTTTTCACCCACGACATGGACTTGCCCTGATGTGTTTAGCTGTCGGACAATGGGCCCCAGTTTACCACGTTGGCATTCAAGAAGTGCTATAGCGCACAAAGGCAGCTCAACCATAGCGCTTGACCACGCTGGCTCCATCGCTGCTAATGCAGGGCCTGAACGCATAGGTTCCTATACTTAAGGAGGGCCTTGGAAAGAAGGACTAGGGGACGCTGGCAGGAAACAGCTAAACCAATTGTTAACCATGCAACACATTACCCCTAGCAGCACCATACCAACAAGAGTTCCAGCAGAACTACTAATGGTAGGAATTATTGCGTTACTACCTTGACATGACTGCACCCACTTATACCTGGGACAACCCCTGACTTCTCCAGCAAGATGACCGCTTCTATTCGAGATAGGCGGCCCTGGTTTATGCCTGAAAAACCTTCCAGCGTACCCTTAGGGACCCGTTATGGCTTCCAGCCACAATCACCCAAAACAGCCAGGCCCCCAGGGCCAGTCTACAAATCATGTTGACAACGCGTAGAGAAATGGAAGAGCGGCCAACACTGACCAGCTTTGTCTCGGCACTGTAGAATGAGACCACACCCACCAGCCGCTGAAAATAACCAGACCAAAAACAGCAAGGAGGAGGGGGAAAATACAGAATAATTTAAAGAAAGGAGAGACAAACCTTCCATAACACACGACAACAAAAACACTACACAAAAACCTCCGATAATCAAAAAGAGCACACTCACATTTAAAATGAACCCCAGAAGGAAAGAGTAGGGAGCATGTGAGGGAACAAGCGTGAGGCCCTTCTTGGAAGGGACAGCCAGGCTCAAGCTCCACCAACTGGATGAACCAGAGAGAGGAGTGGCGAAGCCATCTCATAACACCGGTTCCGAGCAGAGGCTGACTCACCCTTCCAGGAGGTTCCATGGAGAAGGCACAGAGAGAAAGCAATCCCGCCCGAACCGCTTGAGGACCACGCTGAGATTGAGCTGCGCAGGTCAACCAGGACTCAAAAAAGCCCCACCTACCTGCGTGACTATGTGACGCACGTTGGAGGAAACCAAGGGGGGAGGGGTGTTGTGTATAGAATTTGGTAGACTCCAAATGCTTTAAACTGATTGGCCGAAAAGGCCATTCCCGGATTGGCCATTTACGAACCAATCTGATTGAATACTCAAAGTACTGTCATTGGGAAATACTCAAAGGAAATACTCAAAGTACTGTCATTGGCCACAAGCCGTGGGCAAGCTGCTATAAGAAGGGCTGCCACGGCTTGGACTGTTGTTCCGTTACCATTGCATTACTTGTTGAAATAAAAGAGTTGGAATCCAGTTTCGCGCAACTTATTTCCAAACAGAACAGACACCATACCTTAAAAATAATTTCCGTATCTTCTCATGTGATCCCAAATGTAACTATTACGACATGCAACTGTTAACTTTCCTGTTTTAATCTTCAGTATTACAGAGGGCCAAAGAGGAAAATAATCCTAGGATGACTGTTAATTACCAACTAAAATGAAACTTTTTACTGTACCAATGGGGTACAGTAAATATGTTCACAGAAGCCTAATTGCAAGTGCATAGATAAAACTGTTGTCAAACTGCAGATGTGTGATTTACAGTCCTATTAAAAAGCAGCAGTGCATAAAATCTAAGCTGTTTGTCATTATTTGGAGGTATTCTGCATAATGCACTTGTTCAAAAAGAATACCATTACACTTGCTAACTTGCTCAAATGAAGAGTTCTCCAGACATTATCACTAGCTTGTTTTTCCCTTTTACACGTAAGAGAGAATCTCTGAAGAAGAAACTTGTGAAGTTCATTACTTTTATGTAAGAATCCATATCAGTGTTTATCAACTGGAACAACTTTAAAATGTGTGGATTTAAATACCCAGGATTTTGGATTTGAAGTCCACACATCTTAAAGTTGCCCAAGTTGAGATTTATTTATCTATATAACAAAAGCTTTCTTTCTGTCCAGTTGTATTCTGCTTTTTTTTCTATTTATGACATATAGTGATTGGGGGGAAGGAAGCATTTTTGATAAGTTCAATTCTGTACAATATACTATTAACTTATTTGTATGTGTAAAATTGCACAGGTTGATTTTAATTGCATCTTTCCTGATCACACTTTTTTTGAACTTCCTCTGTTTATTGATCTCAATTATTCCAGGGATGTAATTCTGTAATCAACTTGAACATTGGGCTTCCATTGAATAATTGAACTATTGGAAACCATGGAGGTTACTAGAATGAAGATTGCAGAATGCCTAATATTCTCATATTCAGGAATAACAAGATACATATACTGTATAATAGCCAGATTACTAAGGAAAGTACATCAATTCTGCATTCTGCCTGCAATAAGTTTAATATTTGCTTTTTTCACTTAAAAATAAAGCTGAAAAAAATGGAGAATAAACATTATGTACAAATAATTTGTAATTTAAAAAAGAAGAAGCTGCTAATCTTTCAATCTGATGATACCTATGGGCAAAGTTGATTGAACAGATGAAGAATTTTTTTTCCATCTGAACACAAATTTCCAATCTGCTAGTTGATTCCTTCTGTCTGAACTTATCCAAACTTATTCAGATTTTTCAATATTTGTGCCAACATGACTGCAGCAAGTAGAAAAAAACCTGGTTAATGAATCATGAAAACAAAGGAAGTTGCTCAAAGCCCTTCTGAACGGTGCTTTTCAGTTATATCTACTGAGATTTAAAATAGGCTAAGAAATCAGAAAGTTTTAAAAATAGTCCTTTTATGGCAGAAAAGGGAATCATTTATATTTCAAATGAATATTTCAAGTAGTTAGATCCAAATAATAGGAAGAGCCACATATCCAAATAGGTCTTGGGCAGGAAATGTGCAAATGCAATTATGCTTGAACTAATTTTCAATTTTATTGTCTACTTATCTATTCCCAGATTATCTTGTTTTTCTTCCCCTAATATTTTCTTGTGGTCCTAGTTTAAAAAGTTCATACCAGTGCAAAATGATATTGTAGAATATGGCTTTGTTCCTCTATGTTTACATTGTCTTCCATGTTAGCTGATGCAACCAGTGTTTTAATCATTTAAACTAGTAGCTGAAATCAGAATATTAAATGAGGCTGAACTGTGTAATTTCATGACTGTGTATAGTGTACAGCATTTATTTTTTTCCCAAGTTTTATTGGTTTTTTAAAAAAAAACATAAACAAACAAAACATAAAAACATCAAACTTTCTTCCATATGTATACAAACAGTGTGTTGGTTGGTTTACAAATTATTTTGTGCATTTACAAATTATTTTGTGCATCCATTTCTTTAGTTTTCTATTACAATTAGTATGCATAAGAATTCATATTATCACATCAAAAAAAAATTAAGTACCTTAGTATCATTATCAACCAAACATTTTTGACATATAATGTTTATTCATTCATATGTTATGAGGTAACTATAGTTTACTAATTTATTTTATAACACTTCTATATTTATGCCCTTAAAATCATTTTTGTAAATATGAAAAAATAACATCTTTAATATATTTATTATTATCTAAAAATCTACATTTACTACATTACTGTATTTTATTATCTAACAATTGCGTAAAAAAAAGCATCAAATTTCATAAAATGTTTATTCCTCTTGGCTCTCTAATTTCAAATGTCAAATCTATTCATTTCAGCACATTCCAATATTTTTTATGTTATCCTCTTGCGATGGTATTTTCTCCATTTTTCCAGTTTTTAGCAATAGCTGTATTTACAGTATTTACAATCTAGCTGCTGTTAACACATTTACAATCAAATATTTCAAATCTTGGCTATGCTTCAGGTAAGGATTCCCATAAAAATATTTCTCTGGTTTCAAATCTATATGCTTTTTTGTCAATTTTCCAAACCACGTGGTAGAATTATTATCCAATATTTTTTAATATCCACCACCAAGTACTCCACCCACATATGGTAATATGAGCCAGGTGTCTTGATTGACATTTTCCAACATTTTTCGACTTATTCTTAAAAACTCCTTGCTATTCTTGCCGGGCGCGAAAGTGACCACCTGTAAAACATCATCATACAAATTTTCTTTATAGTTGCTGTTGACATTGTCATTTTATAATTTGAGACCACAACTTTTGCCATTTCTTCTAAAAACTGATCCATATTCCAAAATTCTTCCCCGAGCAATTATAGTTTCTTTAACTTGTTCTTCTGTAATTTAATTTCTAGTAAAATATTCATACAATTTTTAATCATCTTTTCATCGGTACTGTCAAAATCTTATGTAGATCGCGTCAGTTTATCATTAAAAACCTTCTGGTTTTAGAATCTTCAACATAACCTTGAGGTGTATTTGCCGCATATGAAACCAATTCCTCTAGTTTTTGAAAAGATTTAGTTCACCCTTTTCATTCAGTATTTTAGCACATATCCACTGTTTGTTCCCTTCTTATATATTATAGGATAAGGAAAATGCTTCAATTGTCGATAACCAGACTGGTATTTCAGATAAACATTGCTCTTTTAATCTTCCCCAATTTAACCACAAAGACTCCGATATATAATGTTCTTCCCAAATATCCTTGTGTTTTAGTTCCTTTATACCATTAAAAAGGCATGCCATCCCAACAGCAAACCATTGCTCCTTCTAGTGTGAACAACTATAATTCTTAATGGTTATCCATTTCTTTAACCCACATCAAATTTGTGCTTGGTAATACACGCTCCCAATTAGGCAAATCAAAACCTCCTGTCTTAAATTCTAGCATTCTTGCAACCAGTTTCAACTTTATTTCGCTTTATTACCTTGCCATATATATTTGCGCCACAATTTTATTTAATTTTTTCAAAATAGATCTTTTCCAAGTCCAATTAGATTGTTTGAACAAGTATAAAATTCTGGGTAGTATATTCATCTGATTGTTGGAATTTTCCCTATTAGTGAGGGGGGGGGGGGGGGGGGGGGGGGGTCAGTTGCAGTTTTCCTATTTCTACCAAATCTAATGCTACTGCTGTTTAGTTTAATTTGTAGTTTATTCTCTTTTTAACGTATTACTGCAATCTGCTTTCAATATAATCCACAAATACTTAATCTTATTCGTAACTTGAATTGTGTTCAGATAGGTCTGTCAATTTCTTCCTTTGTCTTAATAAAATTTGTTTCAAAATCTTTGTCTTTGTCTTTGTTATTTCAAAACCAGCCACTTTGCCATATGTCTCTATCTTTCCAACAATTTTGGTGTCTCTTAAAGGGTCTTTTAATACAAAAACCAAAGCATCTGCAAAAGCTTGTAACTTAAATTCTTCCTTTTAATTTTCATTCCTTTTATACTCTTCATCTCTAATTATTTCTGTTTAGTACTTCCTAAAGTTACACAAACAACAAAGGTGACAGTGGGCAACCCTTGCCTTGTGCCTTTTCTTTATGTCTATTAGAGTCTGTAGGTTTCCCCTATCAAATTACCTTTGCCGTTTGCTCATGATATATAGCTTCTATTGCTTGAATTAAATTTTTCTGTTTATTCAATTGCAGCAAAAAGCCATAATATGGCTTACATTTCGACTTTTTTCAAACAGAAGTTGATATGTTACGTGAAGTCCATAAGATAGAGATAGATAGAAATAGCTAGATAGATAGATAGAGATAGTATAGATAGAATAGATATAGATATAGATAGATATAGATATATAGATATAGATATAGATATAGAAACACACACACATACACACACACACAAACACACAAAACACAGAGACGTTATTTTGATTTTTTCTGTGTCCAGAAATATTCTAAAATCATGCAGAAATTATACAGGGATTACAGAATTGCTCAGATCTGCAGTACCACTTCACTGTTATATTTTCCATTGCACTTATCAAAAGGTTCATCACATGTGTCTGGAGGAAGTTGTTTATTGTTATCTTTAATTGGAGACAATGGTTCTGATTTTCTACAGGAAGGTACTATTTCTGATTTTCTTTTGAACTGGAAGCTCTTCCAGATATCATTAATTTTCACCTGCAGTCCTGACTTGTTTTCAGCATCTTGTTTTTTCTTTATACTTGTTATTTTCTTGCTTAAGCCACTAACTTTGGCAGGTATTAGTAATTTATGTTTTGCCACCATGGAAGATTTGAGAGAATTGGTTCGACATAATGCAGGAATCATATTTTTGGAAACTGTGCTCTTATTATCACTACATTCTGAAACTGGAAGCATCTGAGAATTCAGATTATCATTTGGTTCTGGACTGCTGTCAGATTCTTTGGCAGGAGTAGCATTTTTCTTGGCCACTGAAGATTTTTCTGAAGTATCCACCTTGCTTTGCAACAGCTTGTCAATATTCTCTTTTGTGGAACACTGTGGTTCTTTTAAATGTGATGTCTCTTAATGAGACTCTTTATTTGCTGGTGAAGTTCTTGGTGAGCCAGTTATACTATAGTCTTTACCGGTCTCTTTACTGGGTCTTTGATATTGCTTTAGCAGTGCTATGCTTTGTGATAAGCTAGGAGTCAAAGATTTCTCTGCAAAGCTTTTAGACCAAGTGAAACAGCTGGACTGTCCTACCCCAAGTGTTGATGAGAAGATTTGTTTGAGTTCACCAGTTTCCGATGAACAGAGACTGCGGTGTTCTGTTAATTTGTTTATTTCCTTAGCTGGACTATCAGCCTCATTGTCCTGGAGAGGCTGGTCAGTTTTATTCTTTGATATAGTCTCAGGCAAATCTCCAATGTTGCAGAAAAACCTGCTTCTGGTTCCTGGAACAATCACAACACCATTATTTTCAGTATCCTTCTGAAAAATAGTGGCAAATTTATTTCTAAGCCTGGGCTGAACACAAGAATTGTCCTTATTTTTGCATGTGTCCTGGGAAGCACAGGCTGCAGATGTTCCACTAAAAAGTTGCTGGTTCTCATCACATTTTTCTGTTTTGGTTTTTTATGAGTTTGAAAAATACTGACTTAACAGTTCTTCTTCTGATGCTTCTTCATGCCTCAGTCTTTTTGCCATGAGCATTTTGCTAGGAAGTTTGAGTCCTTTTAAATTAATTAGCCGCTCAAGTCCTCAGGTTGTGGATTTCTCTAGCAAAGGTGTTGAATTTGTGACAATTTTTGCAGTAAAACAGGGTTTGTAGTCCTGGCTCCAAATACTCTAGGATGACTTCTCATGAATATAACTGATATCCCAGCTGCAGCTTCTTGGTAGTACAGATGGTGACACATCAAGATCGTAGTCATCAATTTTCTCCATTGTGAAAATATCTTTATTTTCAAGTGCAGTTTGAAAAGCAGTCCCATCATCAAAGTATTTTCCAGCATAACCTAGAGTTTCTGGATCAACATCATCTTCATAAGCATTTAAAGGAACAAGTTTCCTTCTGACTGGTCAAAAACCAACTGATAGAGGAAAGTATTATTAGCACGAATAAATCCTTGTATATATTCTTCAGATACTGAAATGTTCATTTTCAAATACCAATGACCTTTATAAAATCTGGGTTATTGGCTATCTTTAACAGCTTGCAAGTCTTGCCTTAGCCAATACCGTGAATGGATGCAAGGTAGTCACAACCTGAAAGAATACACATGTAATGGAATTTTTCTTCTGTAAAGACATCCCCAAGCTGTTTGCACATTTTGAGGCAAGCTTGATCAATTTCTAAGCCATTTCCAAACTTGTCAATTTTAAGGAACATCTTTTTACATCCAAAAGCAAGGAGATCAGAATCCTCTGTAATTATATCTTGAACTGTTCTGTATAAAATTGTTTACTCCAAATCCTCAAATGTGATTGGACAGAAAAGCCGGCATAGGGATTGGTTCACTAAGAACCAATCCAAAAGAGCCACCAAAAGGCGGCAAAATCAAGTAACTAACATTGGCTACAAGCCGGCAGGCAAGCCGTATATAAAGGCTGCTGCGGCTAGAGCCAAACTGTTCCGTTTCACAATAATTGTTAAAATAAAGACTTTTACTGTTGG
>BHFT01050893.1:0-15582 GCA_004320025.1 Laticauda laticaudata
ATATCAGATAGTTCCTTTGATCTGACTTTAATAGAAGGTTTCAAGAGACTGTCAGTGGGCAAACAACTGAAAGAACAGATGATAAGTTCTGAACATCCAAAATCAAAGTACTTTAAACTGTAGAAAGAAGTTCTCTGGAAGATAAAGCTTACGTAATGGATTCTTATGGAATGTGTTCTGAATCATGTGGCGTTTCCCAAACTTGAATAAATTACACAAAATTGGATAAAAGTGGTTTTTGTTGGATAACAACACACAAAACTCATAACCAATCACAAAGAAGAAATTGGCTTCACATTTTTCACCTATATTGTATAAAAAGCACTTTCTGATAAGTCTCTTTGGTAATGAAAGAAAGAATTGAGAAGCACTACTTTACGAGGGTGTAGTAACTATGTGGCATTCATATGTTTGCAACTTTGTATCATTGCAACTATATATTGTTCAGGCATTTGATACATTGTATCACTCACATATAATCATTGAGCTTTCTGTCTCCTCAGTGATCTTTTGCAGACACGTACAGGGACAAGAGTAAACATCTGTAGAAATAGCTTACTTACATTGTAATTAGTTTGTTAGATGCAGCTTGTAAAGCAGGAATACCTGACTGAATTGTAATCTTGCGATCCTGTCTGACCTGGAATTTTGCCTTATCTGAGCTAATTAAAATCAGTGTATTTTGTCTGACCTGGGCTTGACCTCGTCTGAATAAACAATCACCCTCTTTTGATTGAGCATAATAAAGAGTGTATCCAGACATTCTGTGCACACTCATCCCGAGAAACTTCGTCTCCTGTGTTTCTTTCTCCTTTCGCTCCCTATCATGAGGTGCCCATCTAATGAGGATAGCAGATACCGCATTTGGTGACCCCGACGTGATTCCCTAAGGGGATACGTTGCGACGCGCTCATATCTTGCCCGCTCGATGGGAGCTGTGCATCGCCAGGCCTGAAGCGATTGCACATCATCGGATCTGAAACACGGTCTCGACTGTAAGTATGGCGGAAACTTTTTCTCAACAACAGACAGAGCATCTGAAGGAATTGAGGGAGTTAGTCGCTTCTTTCTAAATATTTCGCTAATTTAAAGGGCTCGCCTGTAAAATGAAACCTATTGCTACTCTTATTGACTTATGTGTGGCAACATTGTCCAATTATCCAGAGAAAGGGTCCTTAAAAATTTCCATTTGGCAAAAAATTGGTGACTATCTCCATAGTCCCCTCGTGCACCTATTGGCTTTGGTCACTGGAGGAAAATTATGGAGCTTTAAAAGTCCATTATAAAATAGAAGCAGAGAATGTATTTGAATCTCCCCACCAAGTATGATAACTTTCTGTCCTAACCCTCTGCTCCCAATGATCATAAATCATTACGGGACCTCCCTCCATCCAATCCACTTCTTTAAATGTAGAGCCCTCGTGTCCTCACACCTTTCCCGAGGTGGGGGGGTGTTGTAAAAGCCATTCAACAAGCCTTTTATGAAGGAGAAATGGATGAGGACACCCTTGCAGCTGCCTCTCTTTATCCTATCATACAAGCGGCAATCCTCCAGCTCCTCAGTATACCCCAATGTCATACAAAATGATAAAGGATTTAAAAGCAACTTGCAAGAAAATGGTATTCAATCCGCATGCCCTCGATGCCAAAAGGACTATCATTGGGCTAATCAGTGCAGAGTCCAAAGAATGACAGCAGAATAACCCTGCAATCATTCAAAAACTTTTTTGAATCAGGGAAACTAGAAACGGGGCAGGCAGCCAGCCCCACAACAAAGGCTGCTGAAACTTGCAACTTTTCTTCGCTTACGATCTTGTTGCTAATGAAACTGTTACTTATCTTCCTGTGTTGCTGACTTTCTCTTTGTACGTCTTGTTCAGCCTTTCATATGCCTCCTAATATTCCAATGCTAGTCTTTCCTGTAAGGGATTTAGCTGAACAAGGTATTCTTGCCTCTCCTTTCTGCATGACCCCACTGATTGTCTGATGTCTGTCTGTCTGTACTAGCTAATACAGAAGTTACTATAAATGAGGGGATGTTGTGCAAAAATGATTGTGCTCTTCGAGACCAACAACAAGAGCAACTCTATGCAATGAAAGACCAATCAGTCAACCAAACCTACGGTAACATTCTTTATTGAATGGTCGATCCTTTCTTGGTCTTTTAGATCACTGGAAGCGGATATTTCCGTCATCCGAACCGCTGGAGTGGCCAAACACCTGGCCTGCAGATGTGGCAAGCCAGCGTGAGAGGAGTGGGGGGACTCCAGGAGACTCGCATAGCAGAAACTGGTAAAAGCCCATTCCCCTGAGTCCAATGTGTTGCTTATATTAAACAGCTGTAATTCCTTGTATACTAATTTGTGGGGAAGAGACCTATGTCACAGTTTAATGCACAACTTACCCTCCACCAACCATGCTTCGCTTGCATTTGACTCACGAATAACCTGTGTGGATTGATCAGTGGCCTCTCCCTTTATAAAGCTTGAAGCCTAACATTCTCTTGTTCAAGAACAATCAGATAAAGGTATCTAGAACCTTCATTGGAGTCCATATAATACCCAGTTTTTGTTATTAAAAAGAAAAAACGGCGCTTTGCGCTCCTTCAGGATTTAAGGGCTGTGAATTCGGTCCTCCTTTCAATGGGACCCCTGCAATGTGGTCTTCCAAATCCTAACATAATTCCTCCGCTACATCTACATCTTAAACTCTTCCTGATTTCTTGCCTATATCCCTCTTTGCAATTTCTACCTTATTCATATCCTACTATACCTTTGTTCAACATGGTCATTGGACCACATTAGAATTTCGCTTTATTAATTATGATAGTGACTGTCCTATTGTTTGTTGGCATAATAATCTTCCCATAAATCTATCTCTATATTCACACACACTTCAACAAAACCTATGCTCCTGTCAAAAGATTATTTGTGTAAAGCCACTTCATTAACAGAAGGCTATTATACTTGTTCATGTGGTACATCATGAAAATGCTACCCATAGCTTTCACTCTGTCACTCTGTTTTGTTTACAAGAACACTCTATCACTCGCTCTTTTGTTCCTTCTTACTCTTCCTATGGAAAAGAACCTTAAAAATCTTTTCCTCTATTCAAGCTAGATATAGGGGGACCTAAAATGTCCTTCTCTTGTATTATGGTTCCTCAACCCAACTAACATCCTTGATGAATGACCAAATTAATCTTCATTGTCATTATTGTAATTATTATCCTTTTTCTACTAATTGCATTCCCTTCTCATCTCGTAAATGTTCTACAACTAACTTGTCCAAAGTCCTCTCTCTACTGTGATGCTTTTATATATCCGAACTCTGTCCTGTCAACAAACAACGCTTCAAAGAAACTGTCCATGATGATCCGCAGAAGCCTCACAGAAAATATAAATATTTCTTGGATTATAAAAGACTTTCAAGGCATTCGTTTAAGCTCTACAACCAATTTTTCTCGCATAGAAGATTTCTACCCACCACTTCAATTCGATTTGGCAGAAATGCTTGTAGGCTCCACCACTTAACTCGCAACTTCTCTCCTCATCCAACGGAGCCTAGTCATAGAGTTGTAAATAAAATATAGGTTTTATGTATGCCCCAGACAGCCGTTTCCAATACTCAGTCCTCTGCCCAACGACTCCTCGATTGCGGGGGGCCGTTGGATTACTTTTGCAAAGCCTGGTCGTGTGTTTCAACTGGACATATTTATTGGGATCCGGCACTAAGGGTGATCTCATTACTGCACTCGCACCACATGGGATATCCCATGCAGTTATGAAAAATTGCCCAAATGCAACCCAGTAACCATAAGGTTCCAGGACCAAGGCAAGAAAAGTACCCTATGGGACACTGGCTTGAAATGGGGTGCCCGCCTAAAAGCAGTCTGGCCAGAAAAGCATTATGGAAATATTTTTTACATTCAACGTCACATTGAACTCCCTCACTCTAACCCGGTGGACCACATGAAAAGGTTATTAAATCTCCATTCTTGCAACCCATAACACAGGGAGTTAACCCATTGATTCCCTTGATCAAAGCTTCCTATGCTTTGCTGAACTCTTCAAATTTATCAAGTGCCTCCACAGTTGGCTTTGTATTTCTGCCTCTCCACCTTTTTACGAAGCCTTTGCTTCCCAAGAATCCATTGCTAATCCACATCAGACGAACGTTGCCGTTGGAGGAACTCCACTATTACTGTTTCTTCCATCACTGGGTCGGTTGTTGCTTGGGAAATATTCCATCCAATTACTCACAATATTGTCATAATGTTTCTAATGGCTATCATTGTAATGTATATCTTCCTAAGAACCGCCTTGGCCGCTACCACATCATCGGAGGATACGCTCCAGTCTACACCACTTCAGGAGGAATTTAACATCACGCCTGAAAGGAATGTATTTTATCCCTGGCAATAATTCTGTCTGGGCTTGTTCCACGGTCTTACAGCATGTGTCTATGGGGATGAACTTATTAAATCCAAATCATTTTGAATTCAAGTATGGCTTTACCAAAAATTGATGTGTATAACTCTGATGATTTTATATCCTTACAGGCACCATGGAATACCCCCTCAGAGCAAAGCGGGAAATTATTAGTACTCTCACTCTAGGTCTACTGCTTGCTCTGGGCACCACGGGTGCAGCCACGGGCATTGCAGGACTAGCTGTCTCTGAACAAAAATTACAGCTCTGGGTTCAGTCATTGATGATGATTTATTACGAATTGATAAATCAATTACAGCTTTACAAAACTCCTTGACGTCCTCTCAGAAGTAGTCTTGCAAAATCGTAGAGGCTTAGATCTGTTATTTTTAAAACAAGGGGGATTGTGTGCTGCGCTTAAAGAAAATGTTGTTTTTATGCTGATAGCAGGGGATCGTGTTGGATTTTATGAAAGAATTAGAAAACGCTTAAAAGATAGAGAAAACGAAAGGTTAAACATGTATAATTGGTATCAAGGCTTGTTTTCTATTTCACCATGGCTTACAACTCTTTTAACTGCATTGGCAGAACCATTAATAATCATTTATTTGATATGTATTATAGGACCTTGTTGTTTAATAGAATATTGCAATTTTGAAAAATCAATTATCCTCCATAACTGCTAATGTTAATGTGTTATTGCAAGCTCATGTTAAGTCCTTAACACCGGATGAAAAAATGACATTGCTGAGTTACCACTCCTTGGACAACCCTGACGCTGACGGGTCGCACTCCAGCCTAGATGACTGGGACGATGAACATTTCAGAAAAAGGTTCCTGTCTTCTTGGACAAGGAAGAAGATTCGTCATAAATAATAAAAACAGAGGAGATGTAGTAACTATGTGGCATTCATATGTTTGCAACTTTGTATCATTGCAACTATATATTGTTCAGGCATTTGATACATTGTATCACTCACGTATAATCATTGAGCTTCTGTCCCTCAGTGACCTTTTGCAGGACACGTACAGGGACAAGGAGTTAAACATCTGTAGAAATAGCTTACTTACATTGTAATTAGTTTGTTTAGCATGCAGCTTTGTAAAGCAGGAATATCCTGATTGAATTGTAATCTTGCGATCCTGTCTGACCTGGAATTTTGCCTTATCTGAGCTAATTAAAATCATGTGTATTTTGTCTGACCTGGGCTTGACCTAGGCTCTGAATAAACAATCACCCCTTTTGATTGAGCATAATAAAAGAGCGTGTATCCAGACATTCTGTGCACACTCATCCCGAGAAACTTCGTCTCCTGTCGTTTTCTTTTCTCCCCCCCCTTTTTCCGCCTTCCCCTAATCCCCCCCCAATGGGAGGTGCCCATCAATCGGGAGAAGATACCGCAACAGGGTCCAGTGTCTCCCTACTTCAATGCAAAGCAGACAGGTGGAATAGTCTGCAGTTCTATTCTGATCATTTTCAAGCCATTTATGGTTTTTTTCCAAAGATCTCTTGCTTCAAAGAAATATTAGGCAAAGGAAAATAATAAAACCAATAATCTGTAGCCTGGAAATCAAAGTTGCAGTTTGTAAAAAATCCAAAATTAAACTGAGGTAAAATATATATGATGGAAAATAATATAGACTATTAATATGATTTCTGTATTGTAGAGATGGTGGCTGTTCATAAACATCCACCTTTTCATTATAATATCAGGACAATATGGTCACAGTAACAATATAATATATATGGTATAATTTCACTATAATAATATAATGCAGTGTTATGCCACAGCATTCTAATATATTTATTGCTCATATTAACCGTTCGCTTTGTTAAGGATATGTCAAGACACTTGAAGCTGCCCTCTGTTTAGTCCTGAATTTAACAGGCTAGAGTTTCCATTAATTGGAAAATTGTAATTCTACCATCACTCCTATCCCAGCAAAATAATTTTTTTCCCTTTGATATTTCTTTGAATATATTTTTGGAAAACAGATTGCATTCAATTGCCATTAACATTTCAAAATGCATGCAAAATGCATTTCTGGAATAATTAGTTGAGTAAAGTCACTGTTGCTCTATTAAATGTGGAGCATGTAAGCACATTAAGAAATAATATTTTAGCATAACTACTTTAGTTACAGTCCATACATAAAATTGCAGTGAGAAAAATTATCTCACCTCCATTCTTTTAATCTATACATTCACACCAATAATTTTTACACAATTAAATAGTATGTATGATCAACTTTCTAAATCCTCATTTGGAAAGTTTAGAATTTAAACATGACTAATACTTGCAGAAGAATGCCAGCTTGAAAAGTACTGCTGCACAAACTAGCACTGCATATAGTACAACAATATAAAATGCTGTGTGTTGAGGAAAAATCTACCTGTTTCATGTTTTGCAATGCTTCAATAGCATTGATGGAGAAGTAATGTTAAAAATGAATGGGAAGTTTTTCAAATGTTTATGTGTCTGTCACCTGTTAGCTTTAAAAAAAGCAAATAGAAATTCTGTTCTGAAGAAAAAAATACTAAGGAAATCTAAGCCAAGATCTCTCAAACTGTTTAGATGGAGAAATTACACAAGTGTTTTCATACTACTTCTCTACCTCTGAAGCAGTTAGTGATTGATTAGAAGGACTTTTGACACTTTGTATACTGCCATTACTGACAAAAAGACAGTCTTCCTTCCCTATTGAGTCTCCTATTTACATATTAGAAAAAACAAAGCACTGAATGCACTGCAGAACAGATTTCACAACTTCCTACTATTTGAAAGGAATATTGCTAACATTATAGGACATAAGATAATTATGAACAGATCCATCCTGTTAACTACAAACTCTAGATAGAGAATTTCCATTTTTTTTCCTGCAAAGCAGTTGTTCAGAAACATAGTCCTTTCTTTTACAAACAAGTTAAGAGTCTAATCCCATATTTTGGATGGAGCAAAGGAATAGGTAATTTTTTCTCTAAAAATTCACAAGGCTAATATATTTCACAAATCCTAAAGAATCTTCAATTATTACTTGGGTCAATTTTCACATTTGACTTAATCTACAGTTCCCTAGTAAACACAAAACACAAATGAATATCATGTCTGTCAGTTAGAAATCTTTTAAGGAGGATTCAGCTAGTACATTTGTGCCAACAATCCTCAATATAATGTGAAATTCACCTAAATCCATTTAAATCTACTTTCTTCTCTAAACTTAAGGTTCTGATCATAAAAAAGATCATATCATCACATTTTTCTTCTATTTTCACTGATGAAAATATCACAACATTTGTTTAAAGTTTATTAGGCTAGTCCTGATAAAAATATTGTATAATTATAAGTTGTACTTTTTTCTTAAAAACTCAACACAGCTTATCTAATTTTCTAAATAAGATAATCATTGCTCATTGGTGCCTCAAAAGCCAGGAAGATAAGATAAGATAAGATAAGATAAGATAAGATAAGATAAGATAAGATAAGATAAGATAAGATAAGATAAGATAATTTCACAACATTTTTCTGGGACAAACATTCACACATAAATATGAACATGAATTAACATTTAGGATAATTACTTATACCATAAAATTATACTCAGATTTTTTTCATTAAAAGAACACCACCCAGCATCTATCCTCTTGTCACTGGAAGTTTCTATTAGAATACTTATTTCATTAAAGGGCATTAATGTGCTTTCTGCAAACCACTTGAGTTCCCAAAATCCTCAAAGACTATATCAAAATTATAAATACTTCCAAAGAAAAGCAGGGTGCTTATTTGTTGTATAAAAAATGGCATCACATATGTCCTTGGAAACAACCAACTACATTTACAGTAGGTGAACACATAAGTATATACAATGGAGGCATAATATTTATATCAAATATATCAGTAGTCAAGTATCCATTGTTTAACATTGTAATTCTCTTTTAAAATGTCCCCAGATCATTTTAAAGATATTATAGCAATCTATAAATAGGAACTTTAAAGTGCCTACAGTGGCAGGGAATCACAAAAAGTAGTTTTATTTTCTTTACATTAAATGTTATTTCGAATGAGTTTAATGTGGTTCCAAATATGTAGCTTAAATAAAAAAAAAAAACTTACAAATCTTTCATTTGTTTTTAATGACTTTTAGTAGCAACCAGATGCTCAAGTCACTTAGAAAAAATGCTTAGGTAATTACCATGAGCGCAAGTGGGAAATGGTCTACCAAAAACACAAAATTTATCTTTAAATTTAGTTTTTTTAAATTGTAATAAACAATTCAACTATTTAATTATTCTGCTCATCTTCAACAGAAGGAATAATTTCAATCTTATCATTGTGTAACAGGATAGAAAATCACTCAACAGAGTAACTGATGTATAAATTATACTAGATATACCATAAACAAACACAGATACTGATTTTCCATCTGCATTAGAATCATTAACCAGCAAAATTACCTCTGCCCATAATCCAGTCCTGGAAATTTCTGTCCTGGAAAAGGTAAAAATATGGATCCATGAGAAACCAATTTGAGTGACATAATACTTTTCTTCATTGATTTTTTTTCAAAGAAAAGTAAATATCACCCTTTATTCCAAAATATGAATTTAGAGCTTTTATCCATTTAGTTAGAAGTCTTTATCAGCACAGCCTTTTCAGTTGTTGAGTCAGTTGAATATTGTATCCTTATAACACAACAGCTTTGAATTCAACTGCTCAATAGACTATTAAGACTAAAACAGGAAGCCCAGTCCACTGATTAATCAGATTATTTTGCAGTGTTCTGCACAATCATTGGAACTAAATAAGTTGCCACATTTTGTTTCTCCTGTGCTTTTTTTTGTGCTTTATTTCCCTTTATGATTTATAAAGTGGAAGTTCATTGCCCTTATGTTCATTACATTAGTGAAAGGTGAATATATTGTTATACAACACAGAGACTATATCATGTTCTAAGAAAAAAAAACATTATGAAATGGATGCAATAACATATTTGAAACAGTTTGTTATTACTAATTATATCATGGTTGATGGAAAAACTGACTTGCCTTAAGGTTTTACCAACAGATGTCTTAGAGGGTAAATTTAGTAACACCTCTACAGGAGACATACAGTAGATTTCAATCCATCTTAATAAAGATTGAGACCTTGACTCATATTCTGTTGAATTGCTTTTTAATAATATATCTATGCAACCCATATGGCTTCTTTTTTGTCTAAAAGTCCAAGTCAAAGTACATCTGCTCTATTTTATTCTCTTCTCTCTCTCTCCCTCCCTCCTTCCCCCCCCCCNNNNCCCCCCCCCCCCCCTCTGTATGACCAATCTACAAAGGACTCTTCAACAATTTGGAGAGTGAGAATTAGTGAGACAATGAATTTCATACAGATCTTGCCAACATGTTCTTTGTGTGGATGTCCTGTTTTTGGACTGGCCAATGATTGTAACCAAAATTTTATTAATTGATGATTGAGGCGAAATCATACTTACTAATAAAATCTCAGGGGTATTTTAACAATGAGAAAATAATGTCTTCCGCCATCTCTTTTATTTATACAAGTAATATAGAAGCATTTCTACCTGAACAATAAAGAGACAAGCAAAATTAGTCCATATACATTTAATAACATAACAAATTATTGATCCCATACATTTAGTCACACCATTTGGTAGGTAGCCATAGAAATTTCTAGATTCACATTCAATAAAGTATTGATGAGATAGTCAGTAGCTGCATATTAAAGAAAAGCAGCAAAAAATAAAAAAATCATACTCTCAGTCAAGAAAAAGCCAATGTAATAACTAAATTCTATTTCACAGATATTTAAAATCAATTTGTTAAAACAGTTACGAATCATTTTTTTTTTAAAAAATAGATTGCTTAAGTGCTACCCATGGCATTTTACAATAAAACGGTAATAAAACAAATATTTAGAATACAATTGTCATGATTTGTTATTCTCCTCCAGACTGCATTGAGAGCCCAGGATGGATTGACTCCTTCCTATGATGTCATTTAGCTGAGTCTGTATTAAGATATAAAAGCCAGCCCTGGAAGAGACCTCCAGCTTTTGACTCAGCTCCTTTCAATCAGTAGCTGTGTCTCTGAAAGCGTTCTATTAGATAGCAATCACCAGTAACCTTCAGTACTTTTTTCCTTGGTTCAAGCAGCTCCCAGGGATCTGGGCAGCTGCTCTTCCAGAAAAGCAGGGCTATCTCTCCTGCAATGTTGGGAGCAGCATTGCCAGAGCACTGTGCAGGCAAGTTGGGTAGCGTCTGCAGACCTCCCCCACGCCTGTGGTTTGAACGATCGTAAAATATGATCGCCAAAACGATAGTAGTGTCAGCCAGCTGATCGTGTGGCCGGCGGCTGCCTTTTCCTTTGCTGACTTCGCTTGGGGCTCTTTATTGCCTAAGGAGCGATTCTTCGATCTCGGAGCCTGTTTCCCCTAGTAAGCAGCCATCCTGGATTGAAGCCTTCCATCACGAGGTGAGCAGCCATTTTGTAAGCCGGGGGCCCATTTTATATCCTAAAGGACTTAATAAAAAAAAATTTCTAAACAGTTTCTTTCCAATGCAAGAGCCTTTATTCTACAAATGGAGTGAGATAAGGCACAGACAGAGCTTTCCCCCTCAATGAAACAGTCTCTTAAGCCCAATAAGAGAAAAAGACGTAGGCAACACACCCAATCAGTCCAGAGGGAGGTGGCTGCTAAAATCAGAGCTAAGGCTCTAGCTCCTAAGAAGGCAATTCAGGCTGAATTCAAGCAGAGAAGTGAAGACATGCGGCCCTGGAGAGGCAGTTCACCAGAACTATTCAACAGAAGGGAGTGTAACTACAGCATGTTTCAGGTGATACCTGTGGGCCCCAGCCAAGCCCTCCCAGGGGAGGAGAAGTTATCTATGAGCATTTCCATCCTCGTTATCCTGGTTTTACAGAACAATCAGATCCTCAGGATTTCAGCAGATCGAGGCCCTATTTCCAACAGGCTCCTGGGCCCTATGCTCCTCCCCCCCCTCCAGGCCTCAAACCTCTTCTCAATTTAGGCCTGAGATTCTAGCCAATCTAGGCTTCACTCTTACAGCAGCGGGCCTTCAGCCTTCTGTCTCCACCTTTGAGCATAGACCAGGGTATATCCAGGATGTTGTCTCATTGGCCATTAGGCAGGGATTAGCTGAAGGCTTCAAGCAAATTCTTTGACCTTTGGAAAGGGTTCAGGCCCTTTCCCTTCTCAATCTATAAGTTCCTTGCTTCATCACCCTGATTTACATAGGCCCCAGGACCTCAGGGTCCATTCTTCTCTACCAGAATGGGAGGAGGTTGATGAGGAAGGAAGGGCTTCACCATCTGAACACAGTTTCTCCTCTTGTTCAGAGCGTGACGAGGGCGAGATTTTTGACCAAAATCTTTCAGAGGAAGAGGATTCTCGCCCAGAGCAGACATCCTCTGCATTGGTCTTCAAACCTCCTCTCTTCAGGCCATTAATCAGCAAGGCCTTGGTCACTGCCAAGCTGTCGCTGGAGGAAGTGGCTCCTGAGCCACAAGGAAATCCCTCTAGCCAGGGAACTTGCTCTTCTCCAAGCCAATAGTGCATGCAGAGTTTTTGCCTTCTACCACTTTGTTCCTGGACATGGTCAAGGAACAGTGCGCTTCCCCTTTGGCAGGTCCTCGTCCAACTTCTCTGGATAAGAGTTTCTACAATGTCAGCGCAGCCCTGGACAATGCCCTGGCAGTGCCTTCTGTTGACATTCTGATTCTGGCCTCGTTCTCATCTTCTGGCACTCCCATGGAGCCAGAAGATATCCTGAAACCAGATGATAAGCATTCCGAACAGACCCTCAAGTGCAATCACCAGGCTGCTGAATGGGCTGTTCGGGCTTCAACAGCAGCATCCTTTTTCAAGAGGGCTTTTTCAAGCTGACTGTGTGGCACTTGAACGGCAGTGGCTAGAGGCTTCCAGATCTTCCAGAAAGTGTCATCCTGACTATTCTGGCGTCTCACAAACCTTCTACAAGGTGCATCTATGATGCTACCTGGAAGGCTTTTTCCTGATGGTACCTTAGGGAGGGTCTCTCTCCTGCTTCAGCCCAGTTGGCAGAAGTTCTTAGATTTCTTCAGCATGGTCTGGAGAAAGATTTGGCCCCCAACACCTTACGCTGGCAGGTTGCGGCCCTCTCCTCGGTTCTTTCATGGGGTTTGCTTCCTTTCTTGTCCCATCACCCTTCAGTCAGGAGGTTTTTGAAAGGGGCTTCCAACTTTCACCCACTGGTGGTTCACAGGTATCTTTCCTGAGACCTTCATGTGGTCCTTAATGCCCTTATGAAGCCCCCCTTTGAACCCCTTAGAAGAGTGTCTCTCCATTTCCTGATTCTGAAGGTAGTATTCCTCATTTTCATCACTTCAGCCAGGTGGGTTTCTGAGCTCACTGCTCTTTCCAACAGACAGGACCTTTGTTCCTTTCACGATGATAGGGCTGTTCTCTGTCTGGACTCCTCATTTATCCCAAAGGTTAACACCTGGTTCCACAGGTGCCAGGACATTGTGTTGCCTGACTTTTGCCCCCTCCCGCACCATGACTTTGAGCGGCAGTGGCATACACTAGACATAAGAAGTGCTCTTAGAATATACATTAAGCGCACTTCCTCCTTCAGGAAGTAAGAAGCCATGTTTGTTTCCTTTTTCCCTTCTCACTTGGGGCACAAGGCCTCTTCTCCTATTATTATTATCTCCTATTATTAGCAGGTGGGACAGGTCTTGCATTGAGCAGGCCTACAAAGCTGTGGCCCTTCCGGTTCCCGGAGGTCTGATGGTGCACTCCACCAGAAGAACAGCCACTTCTGCTGCCTGGGCGACTCAAGCATCCTTGGAGAAGATCTGTCATGCAGCTACGTGGACATCCCCATCTCCTTTCATCAGACACTACCATCTGGATGCCTTTGCCTCAGAGACTGCAGCCTTCGGCAGACGGGTGCTTCAAGTGGTGCAACAGTCGGTGCGATGAGCTGGACAAGGACCCGCCTGTGGACATGCAAGCTTTGGTATGTCCCATCCTGGGCTTTTGATGCAGCATGGAGGAGAATGGGCATTGGTAGAAGTTACCGTGAACGCCCTTTCTATCTATGCTGCGAGAGATCCCAGCCCCTCCCTTGATTCGTTCAGAGAGGGTAAGACATATTTCTGTATTCATTTGTGCTTTCAGAGATACCTTTCAGTCTGTCAAGTATCTTCGCCAAAGCTGGGGTCTCTCCTGGGGGCAGGCTTTTATAACTTTGTACAGACTCAGCTAAATGACATCATAGGAAGGAGTCAACCCATCTTGAGCTCTCTTGCAGCATGGATAGAAAGGGTGTTCACGGTAACTTCTACCAATGCCCATTTCCTATAGGATGAGGACTACTAGCTGAAAAAATAAGCTGATCAATTTAAATTTGGAGAAAATTGCTAAATTGATAAAAATTAAAAAAAAGGTCTGTAATTAAAGGCACCATCATAAAGCCCACCAGAGTGTGGAGAATGAGTCAAGCATTATACCTTATTATGATGCTAATAGTATTCAGTAAAAACTAGGGCAGAAAATAATCCAGTGACAGCTCATTAATTCCAAATTTCTGATAGGGCATCCTCCATGGCAGTCAATTTGTGACAAGCCCTCCACAGCAGTTAATATATTATTTATCCATTGTGTCTCACAGGATTGCCTTTGTGAGATAGGCAGCTATGCAAATATGATTAATAAATACAAATAAATAAATGTGATCATATAGATATTTTTAAAAAATTAAAAATACCCTCAATGCACAGCTGACAACATTATCATGAATTATGAAGATTTGGATGTTGTGATATTCTTATTGAATTGCATAAGACATATTGGAAAAATGTCATATTTGAGTACAATATTGAAAATTTTATTTGCTAGTTGTTGGAATTAGTAGCTGCTGTAAATGAGGAGAAGGCAAACTGGGGGATAATTTTTCTTCTATATATAGATAATTGATGTGTATTGGAACTCAGCTGAATTTACTGAATTATTGGAACTCAATAAAGAATTAGAGATGTTGCTGTACATCTGTTCCTGGAATCCCTCATTATTTGCCACGTTAGCTAAGGATGCTGGGAGTAGTGACTTGATATTTAGTGAGCCAGATTTTCTCTTGTTCAGCTCAACATAATCAAGGATAAGTTATTGACATAATGATGTTCATTTTCCATGTAGAAATTTGGGAAGAAAAGGAAGAGCAGGACGCCAGAATGCACAATTGCTTTTATCTGCCACACAGCTGCAATTATATAAGTAAAATGAGTGAACAATGCTCTCAGAAGTTTATTTCTCAGAAGTTTATTTTTGAGATCAATTTTAGACAAGGATTGTTTATATATTGATTGACAGTGTTCCCCCTAGCTTGTAAGTGCAGATGTACTTGTGCATAAATACACACAATAGAGGACAGGGCTTATTCACAACTCTTAGGAATGTGGCATAAGTATGTTGTGTTATAAAAGACTTCAACGATATTTTCCTTTCCCTGCTACTGAGGTTTGAAGTACTAATTCAGTAGAACAGCAATTTTTACTCCTGATAGGGTAGTCCATCAAAAACACATGTTCCCTCTTGCCTGAATGATCTCAACAACAGTAAAAGTCTTGCCTTCCTAGTCATGTGAAGCTAGTCATGTGAAAAAGTAAGTACATCCCATGTAGTTTTTCTTTTTTTTAATAAATGCAGATATATAATTGTCATCTTCATTCAAATAGTACATTCAACAAGTTAGCCTTATCATCTCTTCTCGCTCTAATTCATTCAAGGTTGACTCAGCCTTCCATCCTTCCAAGAAGGGTAAAATGAGGACCCAAATTGTTGGGGGCAATATGATGATTCTGTAAACCACTTAGAGAGGGCTGCAAAGCACTGTAAAGCGGTATATACGTCTAAGTGCTATTGCTATTGTTATTGAATTGCTCTCATGAGATTGCCTATGTGCTCTTTAAATTCTATATATGTATATATACAGTACACAGACGAACACAATACAGAAGCCTGATGATGGCAGATGAGATTCTGCCGAAACGTTGCTTTAACTTTAAAAGCACAACAATAATGACGTGGGAAAATATCCAAACAAAGCTGAATACCGTACATGTAAATACTAGCAAAAAC